>MU860052.1:0-134590 GCA_033296875.1 Achaetomium macrosporum
GAAGTCAATGTTGATTGTCCTTTTTCTTCGAACTTCCAGAGTCCTCCAGAGCGGGCGGCTTTATACTAAATCTCTCCTTTGTCTCCCTTGGGTTAATCCATGGTGTCCGAGTCTTTGTGCTGACAAAATGCCATGATTCTGTTTCCGAGTGTCATGGCTCCGTTTCCGGGTGCCACGACATTCCTGACATTCCAACAAGATGGTATACCAAGTCCTAAGCCCAACATGTATAAGCCAGTCAAAGAGCTTTAATTTAAGCTAGTTTGTATATAAATTGGCCCTACTCTGACCGAATTGTAGTAGTTGGAATATGGAGGGTTTTGGTGGTAAACCCCTAGAAAAGTGTTGCATTACTTTTGGAATATGATTTTAGCTAGCGGGCGGATCAATCATGCCTTAGAAGAGGGGGGGTTGGGCTGTGGTGAAGTGGGCTGTAGTGAAATGTCAAGGTCAAGGGTGAAGGACGTGTAAGGAGCGGTACTAGGCAACGGGCAAGTAGGAGTAGTGCAGGCTGGGCTGAAATTTGTTAGATACCCGTATCGTGCTTTATACTATCTGTTTAACCAACAATGACTCTGTCTGGAAACCTATAGCCGCACCCTGGGATGGTCGTTCTTCATTGTCCCACCAGCTTCAGTCTCGAGAAGGACAGAGTCTGGTTTTGGAGTGCAGCGTTGTCTTGTTCCTTTCCAAATCACCGCCATCCATTCGAATCCAGTGCCGCGAATACAAACGTCAACCAAACTAAGGGCCATTACAGCTCGTATGTAACACAAATCTACCTACCAACCTGATCGCCTCACAACCTATGCGCAGCATTTCGGATCCGGCTCTCAATTATATCCACCCACCTCTCGGCATTTGGCCAATCCTGATTGTCGATACTCTCCACCAAGCCAGGGAAAACCGCTATTGACTCATCAGTATATCTATCCTCCTTATCAAAATAGTCATACCATGCAAAACTTACCACCGGCATAGCCAGTCCACAGCCCCGGCGCGAAAACCACATGCTTAAACCACGGCCGGCCGTCCAAGCCCTCGTCAAACAGGAAACTGCGCTCGAGGTACTTGTATTGGGTGTTCACCTTCCGGATCTCGGAGCCCAGCTTCAGCTTGGCCGGCCACTTCCACCAGGGGACGTGCCGGCGCACTTGGTCGCGCAGACGATCGGCGTGTTCGTCGAGGCTGACGGCGCGCTTGGTCAGTTTCTCCACCGCCCTGTGCAGGCGTTTCAGAGAGCGCCTGAACGACTCTGCTGCCGAAGGGGACGATGATGATGATGATGATGCCAAGGCGGTAGTCACAGAGCTGTTGCGGGTGCTGCCGCGGAGTTCGAAGTAGATCTTGTCATCGGTTAGGGAGGCTACGTCGATCTCCTTTGTTGCCGGGGAAAGCGCGTCGTTGAGCTTGTCCTCGACTTTTTGCACGTAGCGATCCAGAGCGTGCGCGTAGTCGGCGGCGCGGAAGGAGATTAGGGGCTGGTCGGCGAGCTGGGCCGTGACCAGGCCCAGAACCTGGGCCATGGTCCTGTGGTAGACAAAGCCCGGGTCGCCGAATTTCTCCATCCAGTGGAAGCTGTCGTAGTTGCTGTGGTAGTGGTACACAGGCTCGCCGGGGCCCGAATCAAATCCGATGTCGAGGGATGGGATGCCTGCGAAGTCCTGGAAGGCGGTGAAGTCGCTGCCGCTGCCTATGGTGCTGATATGCTTGTCCCAGATATCGTAGACGGTCTGACCTGGGACAGTCTGGTTCGGCGATAGAACAGCAGCTGTCGCAGCATGGATGATGTTATCGAGCAGGGGGGCGGCTGATGCCCGCAGGTATGTGCCTCTGACTGAGACATCCGTGTTCTGTTTGTTGACGGATGATGGTCAGCAACGGTTGGACTAACAGTAAGAGATAACTCTAGGGGGTGAATCAGAAGCGGCATACAATGTAAGCTACGTTGGCATCTTTCAGCCATGGAAGGTATTCCTCCACCCACTCGGTAGAGCCAACGAGGCCATACTCTTCGCCGTCCCAACTGGCAAACACGATCGTGCGAAGAGGTTTCCATCCGAGACGGAGAGCCTCTCCAAACGATCGGACGGCCTCGTTCAGCACGGCAGATCCGCTGTTGGGATCAGCGGCCCCTCCGGCGACCCATGCATCGCGATGGTTACCGACGACTGGGCCGGGTGCGCGTTAATGTGATGCTTCCCGCCTTGGACACTCGGGATCACTCACCGATGACTTCGTCAGGGACGGTGCCGTTGATGACACCAATGACGTTCCACAGAGGAGTTGTTATATATTCCTGCTGGTTGTACAGGTTCACAACGACGTCGTCGGGCGTGGGCCCAATGTCGTAGTGCACGCCCTTGTATTGCAGGCCCATATTACGGGTCCAATACTTGTTGAAATCTTCAGCCTTGGGTCCATGGCCATTGAGGGCTTTCAGGATGGGGAGCGCATCTGCGTATGAGATGGGAATAGATGGGATGCTTGGGATGGCCGTGTGCACCGGCTGACGGGGAGCGCCGGGCTTGGAAGGATAGCCCGGGGTTGTCCTGTCGAGATGTTAGCAGTCCCCTGGTGAAAAGCGAGGGGTGCGCAATTACGGATCGCCCGGGGCAAAACTGAGGAACTGCGTGCTTCCGCGCTGCACGCTGCTCGGCTGGCGGGCTGGTCCATCCGGATACACTTTGACGCCCTTCTCCTCGGTGACATCGCCGTCATCACCCGGGTCGCTATACAGGACGACGCCGAGCATGCCGAGCTCCTGTGCCCGTTTCACCTTCAGTCCGCGGAAGATGCCACCATAGCGGGCGATGGCCACCTTGTCCTTGAGCGTGACATTGGCCTTCAGTAGGTCCTCGAAGTCCTGGTAGGTGCCGTAGTTGACGTAGACAACGGGGCCGGTGACGTTTCCCGAGGCAGAGTAGCCATGGAATGTCGGCACTCTGTCGGGCAGGCCGCTCGTGGGATCGTCCTCGATGATGTCCTCGGTGAGGGATGCCTCAAAAGACACCCTCCATGCCGGCGCACCGTCGTCATGCTTATTCTTCTCCTTCTCCAGGAGGGCCAGCCGATGGTCGACCGGGTAGTTGATGTAGACGTGGTAAGACACAATGTCAGACTGGATGCCAAACTCCTCCCACTTGGTTTTGGTCCAGAGAGCTTGGGAATAGTTCTTGCCCGCCAGATGAGGCCCAGCAGTGTAGTACCTGCTCCACTCCTCGGCGTGCTTGCTGGTGGGGGTATCGAGGAGGATGCGCTTCAGCTGCTCGTAGTCCACTTTCCGCTTGCCGCAACCAGGCCATGTCCACCTGTCGTTGGGGTCATGGTGCGAATGGCCGTCGGGAAAGAAGGTCGACGACACAGCGACGGCAACCAGGAACCAGATCAGGATGGATGCCAAAGCGACGGTGCAAAAGCGACGCAGTACGCCATGAGGGTACCGCGGCCGGGGCTCGGCAACCGGGACCCTGCTAAGGAGCGGTGTCCGCTCCGAAGACATGGCTTTCGCGACCTGGTGGCGAGTTAGAGCCTGCACGACGCCCGTCACAGTAAAACAGTCTCACGGGAATTCTCAGATCAAGATGCTATCATGCTCTTTCCGGTATTTCCTCGCCTTTTATTTCGCCACTTTCAGTGTGAAGAGCCAACGAGGCAGGCTTGCATTTGAATTCGGCTCAATTGTTTGAGTTTACATGATAAGCCCCCATTGCTCGCTTGCTGGAGACCGCGGGTTAAGGGCGTGACGCAACATGGGGAGCTGGTGTTGTGCTAGGACAGCTGCCGTTTCGGGCTTAGCGCTAGAAGGTATTAAGAGGGGCAGGCAAGATCCAAGCCGGTGTGTGACTCTGGCATTCATGAACGCTACCTTACCAATCTCTGGTTAGTCGCGGGACGTCACCCACGTTCCCCGGGTACTGTGCAGAAGTCTGCTTGCATGAACCCGGCCACTGCATCTTTTGCAAAGTCTACTGTGTAAGCTCGGGCAATACGGAGTGCTACTGCAGTGTGATAACCACACCTTTCGCTCGCCGGCCGCCACCTGAGCCCAATTGGGAAAGTGGGACCCTTTAGTCATAGCGGTCTCGCGGCTCCGCAGTCGGATCCTCAAAACTACCCGCGCCGCCTCCTGGTTGTTGGCATGTCGGTCGTTCGGTACATATGTACGGTATCCTCTAATACATCGTGCACGAACAAATCCGTTCATCCCTACGAAGCGCATGGTGTTGACGTTGCTGATTTACTCTCTTCCCATGCGTAACCGCCGCTGCCGAGAAGTGCCTTCGGCGTTCCGAAGCCGCTCCGACTTGGCTGCCGAATTTCTCATCACGCGCCGGGCCGTATCCGACGGTTGACTCCGTTGACGGACCACGGTGCATCCAGCCAATCCGGTCCTTCCAAAATCCGATGGCACCTGGTCGGCACCCGCATGCGACTTCGTCCTTTTCAGCCTTCCCACCCTCGGTCAGACTTTGCCGCCTGCCCTTCTTATGACTGTAATTCCTCCCACAAACGCTTTCGCATCCTCCCGTATTTCTGTCGGGACTTCTTGTACTTACTGCGGACATCCTTTTTTATCCTGTATCAGGCCATTCTCCTAATATCTGAATCTGGATTTTATCTCCTCAGTGGCGAATCGCTGCTCAGGGAGCACCTGTGTCCGTGAGATCGTATTTTCACCAAGAGGAACGCCCTGATCATACCACGACTTGCCCTCCCCCATGCACCCGTCATGACCAAACAAACGAAAGCCGGGCCCAAGTTGCCCGCGCAACAGCTAGCAATTCTAGGTAAGAGCACCGCAGCCATCCGCCCCATCACGCACGCCCTGTTGTCAAAGGCGTCGCCTCTCTGACCGTTTCGGCGGTGTTCGATCCAGGCCCCTACCTGCAGCAACCTCAAAATATTTTACTAGCTCATGGCCGCGGCACCGTTCGCCACTTGGCTTGTCATCATGCCAAGAGCCTCAGCGTTCTATGGTCTCGGGTACTCGACCCGCTGTTTGCAGCAATGCTGACGCTCGGTTGTTCACAGCTGTTGCCAGGTTTGCCGAACCCCTGGCACTGACTTCGGTCTTCCCCTATCTGCCCGAGATGATAGCCAGCTTTGGCGTCGAGAAGGACGAGGTCGCGAGATGGGCCGGCTTTACGGGAGCCATCTTCTCAGTATCTCAGTCTTGCACCGCTGTTTTCTGGGGTAGGGCATCCGACAAGTTTGGCCGTAAACCCATCATTCTCCTCGGTCTCGCAAGCACCATGATATGCTTCTTGCTCTGGGGCATGTCAACGAGCCTCCCTATGGCCATCACCGTCCGAGCCATCATGGGAGGTGGCAATGGCAATGGTGTGTCCACCCCTTCTCACTTACAAATTCCTCCCGACGCATCGCTCACATAGATAACCAGTTGGTATCATTAGAACCATGGTAGCAGAGATGGTACCGGAGAAGGAACTTCAGCCGAAGGCCTTCTCGCTCATGCCTCTCGTATGGAGTATCGGTTCTGTGTTTGGTCCTGCATTTGGCGGCTTCTTTGCTCGACCAGCGGAGCAGTATCCGGACCTTTTTGGACATATAGAGTACTTCAAGCGCTACCCTTTTGCTCTGCCGAATCTTATGGCCTGCTTCGTCTTCTTCATCTCGTTTACCACAGGGCTGCTGTTTCTCAAGGTTAGTATGGGATGTTCAGGGGCATTGTAAGCAAGTGCTGACGTAGTACAGGAAACCCTACAAAGTAAACGCCATAAGCGAGACTGGGGTTTGGTGCTCGGTGAGAAACTCACTCGTCCGTTCAAGCGGCCCAAGCCACACGCAAAACGGAGGAGGCTCTCCTTCGTTGATGATGGGGCATCAGCACCCTTGCTGGCTGAATCGTCCATGTCTACTCCGGATCAAATCTCCCTCAAGGCCCAACCTGTCAGCTCATCAGAGATCTTTACTCCCCAAACAATCATCAACCTCATCGCGTACACATTCTTAGCCCTGCATTCCGTCGCTTACGACCAGGTGCTTCCCGTCTTCCTCAATTACCCTCGTGTGACTCCCGACGAGCACAACACCCGCCTTCCCTTCAAGTTTACGGGAGGATTCGGCCTCAGCTCCGACAAGATCGGCACCATCTACACCGTTTATGGCATCGCATGCGGCATCGTCCAGTTCTTCCTATTCCCCTGGCTCTGCGCTCGCTTCGGCGTGCTGAACTGCTACCGAGCCGCAAGTACGTACCCCCCTCTTCCTCCCATTCCACCCACCCTTTTGGCTAACAACTTCCAACAACAGCCTTAGTCTTCCCCATCGTCTATTTCATCACCCCTTACACCGCCCTCATCCAGGACACGACCGCCCGCTACGTCATCTTCCTCTCCATCCTCCTGATCAAGGGCTTCGTCGTCATCATCGGCTTCCCCTGCACCACCATCCTGCTCACCAACTCGGCCTCTTCCCTGCGCATCCTCGGCACCCTCAACGGCTTCGCCACCACCTTCAGCGGCCTCGGCCGCGCCGTCGGCCCCGCTGTTGTCGGCGCCGTCTTCAGCTGGGGCGTGCGCAACGGGTACGCCATTGCGCCCTGGTGGTTGCTGGGGCTGATTGGCATGCTGGGCGCGATTCCGCCCTGGTTTATGGTTGAAGGGGAGGGGCCCACGCGGAGCTTGGGGGCAGACGATGGTAGGGCGGAGGAGGAAGAGAGCCTTCTCGCTAATAGTGAAGATGGTGAGGACGTCGCGGTGTTGGAAGCGGTCGGCGAGGAGTCTGCCTCCGGTTCGGAGAGGATGCCGAAAAGGGGAAGGGATGGTTATGGGACAATGAATAGCTCGAACGGGACGTCGAGATAACCACTACCTTGGATTGCAGGGGATGCGACGCCGGGGAACGCACTATCGGCGCGAAGGCCAAGCCATGAACGTTGCGACACCTCGTTTTTGGGTATTACCGGTGTCATAAGTAAGGTTGTTTCTGCATGGATGCATAGGCGGAGGTGCATAGCGGAATTGGTGCTGGGGTCGGCGTTGGGCTATGGGAAAAGTTTGTCATTTTGGGTTTATGGTTTCTATTTCCACTGTCGTCAAGAGGCTAGAAGCGTTCAGCGATAAACCTCCGAGCACTCGAAAGAGTTGGATGGTATCATGGACCTTCGGTACTGGTGCTGCAAGAGGTTAAGCACACACACTCTCACATCGACGCGATGCCGAACAGCGGTCAATGATGTTTCTCAAACGTCCTATGGAGCAACCAGGTAGAAAACTAAAACGGTATCATTCATTCGTTCCCAAGCTAAGTAACTCTGCAATCGTCCAGCTCACTGCGCTATCTCTCTCTCATCCAGTCCGACACTGGGAGAGAGACAGGACACATTCACTCCTGCCATGCGTTCACCCTCGTTCATTTCAGTCAGGTACCAGCTCCCACTCAAGACCCAGCAAGTCAACCGCCCATCGTCACTCATCCCTCATTTCTCATCCTTCATTCCTCTCAAACCCGTCCGTCCATCCACTCCACTCAGCCAACAAACCTGATACCCCGGACAATCAAACCAACAAGGAAATCCACCACCATCGTTCGTTCCTCAGCCCAAATGCCTGTCCGGAGGACGGAGCGGCCGACAGTCAGACACAAAATGGAAAAAAAAGAGAAAAGTCTATCTATGCCGACAGAACCTGAACATCTCTCATCCCTCATCCCGTCTCCTCATCGATCGTCGACTCTTCCGCGGTTCTCACGCCCTACTCTCTTATGAAGCCTCGCCTACTGCGTCCGATAAAACTTCTTATACAACAAATGCAACAGCAAATTGACATTCAGCCTCAGGTTGCCCTCAAACAAATTCATAAACTGGTGCGCCTCAAACTGCGCCTGCAACAGATCCTCGATCGAGACAAGCGCGCTCGCGCCAGGCATCTGGATGTGTCCCCGGCTGCCCTCGATGCTGAAGACGCCCACCTCGTCGCAGGAGATGGTCAGGTTGATCTGGCCCCAGTCGCGCTCGGGGATGCCCTTCCACGACACGAGGACGCCCTTGTCGGAGAGGGCGCGGGCGCTGTACTTGTAGGAGCCGAACTTGGGAACACGGCCGGAGCGTTCCAGCTCGCGTTGGTGGTTGTATTGTTTTGTGAAGGGGAGGAGGAATCGTTTTTTGCTGTTGATGAATGGTTAGCTTCGTGTAAGAGCATGAGCTTCCGTGGGGGGAACTTATGATGCGGCTTACCCCTTCTTGTTCTGCAGCGTCGCCATCGCTTGTTCGATGTAGTCATCGTAGCTCTTTCGCTGCTGCTCTAGATACTTGGCTTTCTCGTGCAAGTTGGCTAGTGTCAGACGGACACCTTCGAGTTCGCGCTGTCTCTGCACCCTCCGCCGACTCTTTGTGCGGATGTCGAGCGCGATGGCGTTCAGAACATCCTGGTAGTGGTTGTGTCGAGAGATGCGGCCCATCTGCTCCAGCCTCATCACGTTCTCCAGGGCCATCCTCTTTAGGTCGTAGTAGGACATCCGGGTCACGTCGACCATGTTTGCGTCCGAGTAGGCTCCGCGGGTGTTGGAGCCACTAGCAAAGTCCTCCCGCAGGAGCATGGCCCACTTGTGCTCGTCCTCGGGCGTAATGGGCTTGACGAGAATCTCCATGAGGTTCGCGCCAGTTTGCACGCGGATAATGTACAGAATGCATCGCTTCGTCTCCATGAAGAGTGCCTTGATCTCTGCATCGGGATCCTCGACGTCGTGCAGCTTAGGTGTCAGGAATAGCTGGATATCCGACGAGCCTGCTGCCGTCATCTCACTCTCGTTGTGCTTTGCGTTGCCAAGATCCTGCATAATCTCACGTAGCATGTCGTCCCTATTCGGACTCAGGTGCGGCAGTTCCGAGGCGATGAGGTTGTGGATGGCGAAGATATCGGCCATCTTGATGTACAGGGTCGGCTTGTTCTTGGCGTACAGATCGTTGAACTCGTCAATGTCGAAGGTGCGTTCCGCGTCCGGAACGGCGATGAGGTTCTCGGTCAGTTGGGCCAATCGCTCAATGGACTCGGCGACGAATGCATTGAGAGGCTGGAGGTAGATGTTGTCTCCGCCGAACTGCCTGCCGGATGCGATTTGGCCGAGGACCTTTGCGACTTCTCCCAGATTGCGCTTCTGCAGTGGACTTAATTGCTTGTCCATCACACCGACATTCTCGGGCGTTGTCACGGCCGGCTGGAGATAGAACTTCCAGAGCCAGTTCGTGATCACCTGCAGCAGACGCTGCTGGTGTTCTTGCTTGAACCGCTGACAAAGAGCTTCGAAAGTCTGCCGGCACACGAATCGGAGACCATACGGCATGCGAGGGAGCAGGTCTTCCAGGGCCACAAGGAACTGGTCGCATATTTCTCGGAGGTCACGCAGATGATCGATGAAGACTGCCTTCGTCTCCGGATCCTTGATGGCGAGCTCTCGTGGAATATCCAGCGGCCGGGTGCTAGGCCGGCCGGTTCTCAACTCCTCGTTGTTGATGGCGGACCGGTAAATCTGCATGGGATCGCTTTCCAGGTCTAGCTCGTCATCGTCTATGATGTTGTCTCTGATTAAGGGGCCGAGCAGATCCCTAAGATACTTCCTGTCGCGCGGGGATCTCGTATAGTTGTGGAAAAGCCTGGACCAGAAAAAGTTGCCGCGGAGGTAGTCCTGGATGGTCTTGCAGGCATCGACTTCTTCCCGGATGGACCTCCCGATGAGCTTCAGAAGGTAATACTCCTCTCTCCGCTTCTGCGCGTAACCGAAGAGACCCATCATGAGGTGTTCAATCCGCTTGCACTCCTTCTCAGCAGTCCCTTGCTCACGCAGACGCTTGAATAGTCGGGCCAAATATTGGGGCTGTGTCTGAAGCATAAAAAAGAGCTGCTGGTATGATTCGAGCTTTTTTCTGGAACTCTTGTTCAGCGCCTTCAGATCAAACTGATTGACATTGGCGATGGAGCTGTTGGCGAGGAGGCTCACGGCGTGCCCGCCGAAGTTGCTTTGATGCCTGACAACCTCGTCCAGGGTAATTTTGTTCTTCACGAGCAGAGCGATCTTGATGTCCAGCTGGTCGATGTACTGCTCCAGCATCTCGTTCTGGCGGACTTGCTGAACCACCGTCTTGCGCAGCCGCTCAAATTCCACCTCCTCATTGAAGTCGAAATCGCTGTCGTTGAGCAAATGCACGAAGTTCTTGACAGCGTTGACTGGTGGGTTCTTCCCGGACGTGAGGCTCTTGTAGGCCTCCCCTTGGAGTTTGGCGCGGACGAAGCTCTGGATCTTGATTACCTTCTGCATGTTCTCGTTGTAGTGCCGTTTCTTCTCCTCAAATCTTGCCCTGACGATAAAGGCCTTTGCTGCGGCCTGAACCTCGCCGATGGATTCCTCGTTTTCTTCAAGCTCATCCAGCACTCTGGCAACACTCTCGCGAAGAAGCATCGCTCTTGCGAGGGACTGTAGTGCTGAAACTTCCTCCTCGTTTGTCTCGAGCTCTTCGAGAAATTCTTGATGCTGTTGCCGGTAGAGTAAGCCGCGGATATGGGATTGAAGTTGAGTAATTGAGGCCTCCTCCGCATCTAGCGCTTCGAGGAGGTCAGAAACGCGGTTCCGTTCCAGCATGCCTCTGATTGCGGATTGAAGGGCCACGATTGCATCCTCGGCATCGCCTAGACTCTCGAGCTTCTCTGATATTTCTCTGCGCACGGCACCGGCCCTGATGTGAGCTTGGAGAACGCCCAGGCTAGGCGAATGTTGCCGCAGTTCCACTTTGAGCGTATCAACCTCCTGCCTGGCAAGGTTTCCACGGCAGGCAGCTTGAAGTGCCTGCCAGAGGGTACCTAGGCTTTCAAGAGCTTCCCTTTGCGACGCGACCTGATTTCTTGTCAGCGCGGCCCTGGCTGCGGCCTGCAAGCTAGCGATGACGCCGCTTTGCATCTGCAGCTCCCTCCGGTCCTCGTCCAATTTCCTTCTCAGCCGCAGCCCCCGAACTGCGGCCTGGAGTCCAGCCACCGGGGCAGTCGTGTGCTTCACTTCCTGTTCCTGGGCATGCAGCTGCTTTCGGAGCAAGAAGCCCCGTAGAGTCGCTTGGATGCTTCGAATGGGACCTGCTGCCACCATTAACTGAGAACGTTGTTCTCCTACCTCATTGCGCGCCTTGCTTGCCCGCACTAGACTCTGAAACTTGAGGATATCTCCTTCTACACTCTTCCAGATCCGCTGTGCCCCTGCTTGCCGCTGGCGGACGAGGAATCCACGTGCGGCGCTTTGCAGTCGGATGGCGAAGCGTCTCATCTCGAGCCGGTGGCGGACGAGGAACCCACGTGCGGCGCTTTGCAGTCCGATAGCAAAGCGTCTCCTCTCGAGCCGATAGCCCATGATTTGGCGCGTGAAGTCGCCCCTGATACGCGCCTGAAGATCGACCAACCAATCCTCGGAATCCCAGAGGTGCTCCATGATATCGCCGAGCTGCATTCGAAGCACGGCGCCGCGGATTTGCGCCTGCAAGTCGACCACGGTTGCCTCATTCTCGGCGAGCTCCCTATCAATCCTCTCTTCCTCGGTTTCTTCAGGCTCCGGAGTTTCCAGTGCCTCCTCAACCCCAAAGTCGGCTCCCATGTTGCCGAAGCTAGGCATATTAGCTCCCAGCTTATCGAGGCCCTTCTGCGTAGCCTCTAGCTCATGGTGCTCAAATTCCAGCTGTCCAACGAGATTGCCGATGCGGAAGCTCACTATGCCTTTCCGGTAGAGCAGCCAACTCAATGCGTGGATGCAGTGGATGACCTTTGGGATGTTCTTTTTCTCGTATAGGTCGATAAGCTCGAATCGAAACAAGTCCGGAAGTTCTACTTCATCTAGGTAACGGAAGAATATGGCAATATTGTCTGAATGTCGATATTGGAGCCGCGGGTGGCGGAAGATTTTGAATCGACGGTGAGGGTTCAGCGACTCGACGACCTCCGCGAGGGTGACACCATCCCTCAGTGCCTCCTCCAGCTCCACGATAGGCGGGATCGTGCGCTGGATAACGTCCTCAATCCACTCCTTGGCTTCACCGATGTGGCAAAGATACTCATAGGCCTGGAGGAACTGGCGCTGCTTATCCATCCAGTTCCGGCCCTCCCAGCCATAACCTCCAGTCCGTTGCGCCGGACGATTAGACCCGGCTTTGTCGGTCCTTTGCAATCTCCGACGACCTCGAAGACCGACGACTTCCTGAGCCGGGGCGGTAATGGCGAACTCCTCGGCAGAGTCGGACTGTGCCAGTTTTGATAAAGTGCGCAGCTGGTTTGTCGAGGAACGGCCAAGCATTTCGAGATCGGGCTTGGAGAGAGGCGCCGTGTGCGCATGGAGGAGAGGTGGAGGAGAATCGCTGCCGCGTCGGATTGTGTCGGAGCGTGTCAAAAGCATCGAGGTGGGACGGAGAGATGAACGATGAGGAGGAGTAGGTGGGGTGGGGGGAGTAGGTGATGTTCGTCCATGGTCAGCAATGGATAGCTTCCCAATATCAAGGCTGTGGCCGCGGTCGTGGCGAGCGGGAGCCCGGGGTGGTGTCGTCGGGCGAGGGAGCTGGGGTAACGGTCTGAGCGATTGCCGAGCAGCATGATATATGTTCTCGGGCGTCGGCGCAGGGGCCTGGGTATGCGATGCATTGAGCGGGGGTGGCCGGCGGGTGACCTCGCTCAGGCCGCGCTTATGACCATAACTGGAATAGATGCTGGACGGCGAGGACGCCATGGAACTCCGACTGAACTCGTAGGCTCCGGAGGAGGCATTGGAATAACCCGAGGATGCTGATGAAGATGCATTTGAAGGCTGTCGGAAGACGGCGTAGTCGGCGGTTTGCGATTGCCGCAACGGGTGCGGCCTATAGGGCGAAGACATTTTCGTTTGGTGCGCACAAGGGAGGGATGTCGCACAGCTGCGAGGGGGAAGAGAACAACATTAGACTTCGAGTTGCGTCGAGGCTCCTTGTAATGGTTAGAACGAACCTATGGGGCCGTGGTTTCTATCTGTGCAGCCGTCACGTCAAGGGAGTTATGAGTAAAACAGGAATCTGATCGAGACCGGGGAACGGTTGTGTTGGCGTGATGCATGGAATGCCTCCAATAATTCTCCCTGCAAACGCCAGCGCACAGCGCAAATGAAAAGTAAAATCACAGAACGGTGTTGCAAAGGCGCAAGTAATCGAAGCCGCACGACGATGCCCTCATTCTGCCCAAGTCGTCGGCAGCATTGGGTCGCAATGAGAGGTTGGACTGACCAGGGTGGGCCGGCAGTTTAGTGGTCGGCGTCGGATAGAAGCCCTTCGACCATTGTTTACATGAAGGACCGACTCCCCAGCAACCGCTCGCTCCCACTTCCCTGGTGACCCCACACCTCTGCTTGCCCCGCCCTGCCGTTCTCGCCTTATGTAATCTCGACCCACCCAGAAGCTGCAGAAACTTGTACTCACCGCCCGCTGCTGCCCCGCATTCGGACCTCGAGTTTGGGCTTTAAAAAATTTCGGCGGCAAACTCCAAAAAACTTCTTTCTCTCTTCTCTTGGGGGGGAACAGTCGGCTGATTTCGCGAAAGGACTCGTCGCTGTCTCCCCCCGCCAACACCCCTCTTTTCCAGACCAGTCCAATAGGCTAAGTTGCCTTTGTTTCTTTGTTGTTTGCGCAGAAATGCCGGCGACAAACGGTCCCAACGCCAGCGAGGGCGTCCTCGACTACCGAAAGGCTGTTGAGGTGCTCAACGAGTACGGGAGCCGAGATGGTCTGAGTATCAGCGAGCTCATGGACTCCAAGGTCCGTGGTGGTCTGACGTACAATGACTTCTTGCTGCTCCCTGGCTACATTGGCTTCCCCGCCTCTGCGGTCACACTCGACTCGCCCATTACCAAGAAGATCACCCTCAAGACGCCTTTTGTCTCTTCGCCCATGGACACGGTCACCGAGCATGAAATGGCGATCCACATGGCGCTCCAGGGTGGTCTCGGCGTGATTCACCACAACTGCACCCCTGACGCGCAGGCCGACATGGTGCGGAAGGTAAAGCGGTACGAGAACGGGTTCATTCTCGACCCTGTTGTGATCACACGGGAGACGACTGTCGGCGAGGCCAAGGCACTGAAGGAGAAGTGGGGTTTTGGTGGTTTCCCCGTCACAGGTTAGTTACACCCCGTGCTTCGCACCTACCCGGGCTGCTATGATTACAAACCTATAAATCAATAACTTTCGTTCCACCGTATCGACCTATGTGTCATGGGGACTGTATCACTGAAAATTATGAGTGCTACTCAATCGCGTTGAGGTCTCATCGTTTGCAAGTTACTCCTGACAGGCTGCTGACTGGTGTCTGCTCAATAGAAACCGGCAAGCTTGGTTCCAAGCTCCTTGGTATCGTCACAAACCGTGACATTCAGTTCGAGGACGACCTTGATCAGCCCGTGTCCAATGTCATGGTCACCGATCTCATCACCGCCCCGGCTGGTGTCACCTTGATCGAGGCCAACAAGATCCTTGCCAAGTCCAAGAAGGGCAAGCTTCCAATTGTTGACCAGGACGGAAACCTCGTTTCAATGATCTCGCGCTCCGACTTGACAAAGAACCTCCATTTCCCCCTGGCCTCCAAGGGCGCGGATTCCAAGCAGCTCATCTGCGCCGCCGCTATCGGCACTCGGCCTGAGGACAAGGTCCGTCTTGCGAAGCTGGTGGAGGCTGGCCTGGACATTGTTGTCCTTGATAGCAGCCAGGGTAATAGCATGTACCAGATCGAAATGGTCAAGTGGATCAAGCAGGAGTTCCCTAACCTCGAGGTCATCGGCGGTAATGTGGTGACCAGGGAGCAGGCTGCCAATTTGATTGCCGCTGGTGTGGACGGTCTGCGGATCGGCATGGGTAGCGGCAGTGCCTGCATCACACAAGAGGTCATGGCCGTTGGTCGTCCGCAGGCCACCGCGGTGTACAACGTCAGCCAATTCGCCGCCAAGTTTGGCGTTCCCTGCATCGCCGATGGCGGCATCCAAAATGTCGGCCACATTGTCAAGGGCCTCGCCCTTGGTGCATCGACGGTCATGATGGGCGGTCTCCTGGCTGGTACCACTGAGTCCCCCGGCACGTCATTCGTGTCTAGGGAGGGCAAGCTCGTTAAGGCCTACCGTGGCATGGGCAGCATCGACGCCATGCAAGACAAGAAGGCTGGCGGTGGCGGCAAGGACAGCCAGAAGAGCAATGCCGGCACGGCTCGTTACTTCTCGGAAGGCGACAGCGTCCTGGTTGCCCAGGGTGTCTCTGGCGCTGTCGCACACAGAGGGTAGGCTTCCATTGTTCCTATTTCAACCGGCGGGCTTGTCTTGCTAACTGTGCATAGTTCTGTCTCCAAGTTCGTCCCCTATCTTGCTGCTGGTCTTAAACACTCCATGCAGGACTGCGGCATGACTAGCCTCAAAGAGCTCCATGAGTGTGTGGCCAACGGCACGGTGAGATTTGAGATTCGCACTGCCAGCGCCCAGCTGGAGGGTAACGTGAACATGGAGTCGTACGAGAAGAAGCTATATGCGTAATGATCAAGTAAAGCAAAGGGGGTCAAGGGACGGATGCGAAAAGGGAAAAACCCTCATGGACATTGGAAGTGGACGGTTGCTATGATCTTACGTTGGCGTCAAACAGGACGGGGTGGTTGGACTGCGATCTCGCGAAACAATCAAGTTCGCTTTTCGATACTGAGATGCCTGGCACATACGATGAAAACAAGTACATATGAAATGCAGCTGCTTGGGCTAAGACGAACCACCCCCTGTCGGGGTTCACTGTCTGATTGTACGATTCCAGACATCCGGTATGAATGTGCGGTGGCGACAAGAGTGCGTTGGCTGTTGATCGCAAGGCAAGGTGCATTGATTCTATGTCAACTTTTATCTATCACACAGAGAGAGGCTCCATGTATCACCGACGATTTCAAAAGGGTGATGAAATGCAGTGTCCAGCTCATTTTATGCTGCTCAACTGAGTCACTTCTGCAGAGCGCTGGGCGGCAGAGTCGCAACCTTCTCCTTGAACAGCTTTTCCGCGCGCGCCCACACCGGCGAATTACGCCAGTCATTCAGGGTGAGCAGCGAGGGGAGGAGGTCACCTGTGTGAATGCTTAGACTAGTATTCTTGCGGGATACGTACAGGGAGGGGCTTGGACGGGAGAACGTACGGCTGAAGGCCTCAGACGCCTCACGCGGCAGCAGAGACGGCAGGTGATCGATCGAAATGACGGAGAGCGGTGGGCCGCTCTGAAGACCCTCCACAGGGACTGTGGGCTTGTCGAAGGTGGTGGCGACGGTGTAAATCGGCACGGGGTTGAAGGGGTTGGTGGTGTCCTGCGGGTCTGTTAATGAAGGAGGACGGACATGAGTTGAGGGGTTAGGCATACTGCAGAGACGTCACACACGACTTGGAGCTTGCGGTCGGGGACCTGAAGGGACTCCATGTTAACTGTAGAGGTATTGATTAGTACGTAGAGCAACGGAGCAGCGGGTTTCGACAATGACCGCCTACCAAAATGAGGGATCTTGCTGGTGAGGTAGATGCAGTTGACAAAGATGTCGCTGTCGGTGATCTCCTCTGCAACATGTGTCAGCTGCGTGACTATGTCATCAATAGCCGGTTGGATGACGCACTGAAGGGCCCGCCCTTCGCGGTCTCAGCCATATCCCACTTGAGGATGTTCTCCTCGGGCAGCCCGGACTTGCGCAGAGCATCAACAGCCCCTGACCCGCAGCGGCCCAGAGCGCCGATAACGATGACGCGAGGGAGACGCCCTGCCTTCTTGGCGCCCTCGTCGAGCGCCTTCTTCACATCGGCAATCAGAGCATCCTCGTTGGGATAGCTCTCAACGCCAGGGAAGGGTTCGGTGTGGTTCAGCTGCCAGGCCCAAACCTCCAGGGCAAGGGCAGCGCCGGCAAAGCCCGCATGGAAGCCGAACGCCTGGGGTTTTGGTCAGTAATTCCCAAGGCAAAAGGGAGGTCCCGGACAAGGGGCGTGGAACTGACAGCAACACGACGACCGCGCTCATCGACCAGGAATTCAAGGTCCAGCAGCGTACCGCCTCCCCTGGGAAACCTGGCGAGCACGTTCTCCCAGCCAGCTTGCTGCTTGTCTATTCCGACAATGTCAGAAACTCGAGCTCTCATTTTGACATGATGGGCAATTCATGATACATACAGCAGTGGGCGAACTGGACATGCACATGCTTGAGAGGGACTATCGGAGTTTTAGCAGAGCGTTCACATGCACCAAATCCGACTCAGATGCTACTTGCAGTCCTTCTCCTCCAACTCCTTCAGGCCGACGATGATGTGCTCCGCGGGAGCATCGACCCAGCTGCCCTCGGGCACCAGAGTGCAACCAACGGCCTCGAACTCGGCATCGTCAAATATCCTCTCGGGTGAGCGTTCAACATTGACGACATAGCCGGCCTTGATCAGCTCGGCAGCAGTTGACGGCGTGAGGGCCGATCTGTGCTCGAGGGGCTTGGTCTCGCTGCGGAGGTGCAGCACGGTCGGAGCCATTGTGAGGTACTTTACCAGGAACGATTCCTTCAGCTTATGCAAACTGCTCTAGAAAGGCAAGGTATGGAAGGTGCAATGCAAAAGTGCAGGAATGGAGATCGCCGTTGCAAGGTGATGGTGGCCCTGTCACCGGTACTAGCAGTTATCAATCGCGCGTGTTGCAGGTTTGAGTCACCGCCAGTAAGATGGAGACAACTTTGCGCCGAGAGCGGCGAAAACCCTGCGCTTGCGGTTCTGGGGAAAACTGGAGCCGACGAGCAAGCAGGCCAGGTGCACAGCACATCCATGCAAATGCAGGAACCTCCAACTGACTGAGCCAGAGCGGCGGAAACTCCGCCGTGCCTTATTGGCTGGTGACTGTCTCATCTCATCCTCTCAATCGGGATTCTCCTTTGCGGAGTTGAGAGGATAATAAAGACGACTCGAAGCATCGCGATTCTAAATCCTACACAACTGGACGCGATTTAAACGTGACATGTCAGAAACGGGATTCTGGTCCAATTGAACTATGTACTGTAATGCGTACCTTATCACCCCATGGTCAAAAAAGGCCGTACACCAAACTAAGGTAAAGTTACCCTACAATTTGAGCAAAAAGTAGTCAACCAAACAGGATTAAATCCAAAGAAAGAAGAGAAAACAAATTGGAAGAAAGAGAAGGAAGAAAAGAAAGGAATGAGATGAATAAGGTACTGTACTGGTGAGTTTCTCTCCGTCTTGATGTTTGGCGTACGGCTTTTTCTGGCCAGAGGGTGCTTACGCAAGGTGAAGTGGGTTTTGAGGGCGCCTGGGTGTGTCGGCGACGTCGGGTGCCGTTCGTTTTTATAAGTCTGGCCCACCGTCCCCATTCATCACGTATCCCGGCAGAATCACGCCAAGGAGCCCCACAGGAATGCCGGGCAGGGGCTCGAGAGGCTCGATGGCGTGGATCCGGCTGAGATGGTCGTCGGTAACAGGCAGTGACAGGGCAAGGGCGAATCGAGGGCGAAGCGGAGGGAAGTCCGGTTGTGATTCGCTGCCGAATGGGAAGGCGCTTTGGGTAGTAGCCAAGGCTACCGCTCCTGCTTCCCTTAACTTTTGCACCGCGGGGAGACACGGCCGGACAATGGTGCATCCCGTCTTCGTCTCCTGTTCCTGGTCGGGCAACGCTTCCAGTTCGTCTCATTGTCTCGGTTCCGCCGTCGCACACGCGCCAAGGACCTGGAGCCCTGCCCCGCGCAGCTCGCACCCACGACGACGATGATGGATTCGAGGTCGGCATCGCCCGCGGACAGCCAGCAGGCCAATGGGCCGCTGCGCCGTCTGCTGCCCGCGAATTCTGCTGCAGGCGACGCAAACGGACTTCGGGGGAAGGCTGGGTCCCGGCCTGGTGCTATCGCTGCGCCGCCCGTCGTTCCCGCTCGGAGGAAGAGGGGACAAGCGACCACGGCTGCTTGCGGCGCGTGCCGGAAACGCAAGTCCAAGGTAAGAAAGAAGGCGGCGCCAATGCTTGGAAAATGTCACGTCGGATTCTGACCGTGGGTTTCCGGATGCACACGTGCAGTGCGATGGCGGGCGCCCGACCTGTTCAATCTGCCGAGACCGGGGCACCGTCTGCGAGTTCGACACCAATGCGGCCGAGACACACACCCAAGCGCTCAAGCGGAAGTTCAATGAGCTGCAGAGCCAGAAGTCGGCGTTCGAGCAGGTCTACGAACTTCTGCAGACGCGGTCCGACAAGGAGGCCGAGGAGCTGTTCCGACGGATCCGCAGGGGCGCTGATGCTGGCTCTATCTTGCGCCATGTCAACTACGGCGATGTCCTTGTCCAGCTTGCCCTGGTTCCGGAGGCACGGTATCGATTCGAGTTTCCCTACCTTCCCGACATGCCGCCCTACCTGCGCCGCCCGGACAACCCCTACCTGGAGTCGGAGGTCTACGAGTGTGCACTCCGCGGCCCGCCGAACCCTTCTCAACAACCAGGTCATCGACCACAGCAACTACTGCCTGATACGCAGAACGTCTACGCGGCCGGGGCGCGGGATCCGTATCTGAAGCCGTACCAGTCTGCCACCGTTGTGCACCCTTGGCTGGACTCGGTCAAGCCTTCAAAGTGGACCAATGTCAGCACCGATGACGCCCTGATGCGGAAGATCCTCCAGGACTATTTTCTGCTCGAGTACGACTGGTTCTCCTTCTTCCACAAGGACTACCTCCTCGAAGATATGGCTACAGAGAACCAGCGCTTCTGCTCCGAGTTTCTGGTCAACGCGCTGCTGTGCTATGGATGCGTAAGACACCGCTGTGCCTGCGTGGTTGCAACCCCTTGGCTAATTTTGACAGTTCTGCCATCGTGGTCTTCAGGGACGTGCTGAGTTTTGGAATCCGAAAAACATCGGGTACCAGTTCCTCGCCGAGGCGAAGCGACTGTTCGAGATCGAGTCCGAACTCGAGAGACCACCCAGGATTCCGGGAGACCCAGACTGGGAGCGCAGAGACCTGGAGTGGGAGCAACGCAGGCTTGTCACCATACAAGCTTCCCTGCTCTTGACCGTCATCTACAGCCTCAACGGCTCGGATAAGATCGGCTGGCGTTATACACTAAAAGCGATAGATATGGCTAACGAAATACAACTGCTCGGCCCCCCACTCGAGCACCACGGGCCCGAGTTACAGTGCGTAAGAACCTATACGGCGTGGGGGTTATTCTGCTGGCAAAGGTATGTTCCGAGAACCCCAGCCGGGAAAGCGTTTCACGCCGCTCACCTCTGTGTGACGACAGCCTCGTCACCTATCATTATTTGAAGCCACCCCCGATCAAGGAGCCTCCCAGCACACCTCTCCCGGACCCCTTACAACAGCCGCAGTGGTATGGCGAGCTTTGGGTGAAGTACCCGCTGAGCCAGACGCCTGTGCCGACGTATCATGGCCTCCTCTTCAAGGCCAAGGCCGACTTCTGGGCCATCATGAACGAGGTTTCGCTGCTCACTTTCTCGCACCATCGCTCGCCCACCAGGTTATCGGTCAGCCAAATCCTCCAGTTCTATAGCAGACTGAGATCATGGTGGCAAAACCTCCCGGAGCCCCTCACGCCAGGAAGGATTGCGCTGCCGCATCAGTTGAAGATGCACATGCACTACGCGAACGTGGTAATCGACCTTGTGACGCCCATCCTCGGCTATGACGGGCTCACCGGGGCGGAGTTGGGGCAAACGCCGCGTGATATCTATATCGACACCGTCACCAACTTTGAGACGCTCGTCCGCCTCTACTACCTCCGGCACGGGTTTGAGGGCACGGATGGCTTCCTCCTCCATTTCCTCGGCTTACTCAACCACATAACGATGAACGCGATCGAGACGAGCACGGGCTCTTCATTTCTCGAGGCGCGGAGATCGACCTTGCTGCTTCTCACGAAAGGAATCCACGACCAATGCAGAGTGAACTATATCGCCAGGGCCATCTTCCGCTATCAAGTGAGCTTGATGCGGCCGGAAGACGTCGGCCTACTAAGACAGTTTGTCGAGATGGAGTCAGACCAGTTGATGTACGGCCCGCTAGAACAAGCCGTCCACACCGACTGGCCCGTGTACGAAGTCGGGCTCGAGGCGAAAGCTGAGATGCGGAGGCAAGGGAGAACCCTGGCAAGCGGTCTGGCGTCCCTGTCCTTGACGTCGAGCCCCTTGCCCACACCTAGCCGTTCTCCATCACAGTTGAAAAATTGAACGGTTTTGGTGTTGTGCGAGCGCTGTATTTCATTCTGAGTGCCACCGTTAGGATACCCGTTAGCAGCACGGAAGCGGAGCGGAACTGGAGAAGGAATTGGGGGGCCATAACCAGCAGCAGTCAAGGCAGTGGGAGGATAACGCACCATTAAGTGCATGAAGGGGAGAGGTGCATTCCGGTTGGGCCTAGTACGGGAACCAGGTCATCCGAGTCGGACCGAGGAGGCGCTCCAGATGCAGACGACGCTGTACGTGGCCCCATGCCAGTATATCATCGCATGCGAGCTCAGCTCCCGCCTCATTACGCTGGCCCTGCCGGGAGATCCCATCTCGACGCCGAGCAGGGCGCCTGCAAGAGCCGCATGCCACAAGCAACGCCTGAAGGCAGACCGCCCACTGATGGCCGAGGAACCAGCCCTAATATCTTGTACGAGAATGGTGATCGGAGCATGTTCCGCTTTGAAGTATGGCCCAGACTCTGAAGCATAGTTTGGTTGGATCAGTTACCCGGCGATCGAGACGATTTGGAAGGGAAGTTCTCAGCTTCCGAGGTCAGCTAATCACTCATCGTGTTTTCGTCCTTGCGGCAAGATGTGAATGATATGCGAATGAGTAGCATGCCATGTTCTTGGAAGAAAATATGACCGGATTTCTAATCGCTTAACGATCCGCTTTTCTGTGTCTCCCTAGTTTCTCAACATATAGCGTGCATCTCTCCCCTCGGATCATCACTGAAAAGTTGTGCAAGTCTGGCTGTTTCCCGAATAGAGTCGGAGCTGGAGTGGTACCATTCCAAGCATAAGAGGTATCCGAGGAGAGACTATGGAAAGTACCTATGTACATGTACAGTACAAACAATGCGCCTGCGCTTGCGGCCTGCAATTAGGCCCAATACCGCCCTAGATTGTATGTTTTCATCATCGTCCAGCATCCCTCATCATCATGCATCATAACCCGCTAGCCAACCATGCCGTCATATATAGCATAAATAATTCCCCCTCAAAGTCAAGGCAACCTTAACTCCTCCCTCCCAGTCACCTGCACATCCAACTCCCTCCCCTCCCACAGATATCTCACCCTCAACACCTTGACCCTCCCAGGCGCCGGATCCCAGAAGCCCAACAATCTGCTCTTCCTCAGCCCCGCGGGGATGATCAACCTGCCCTTCCCCTTCCCCTTCTCATCATCATGCTCCACAAGCGCGGCCACAGCAATCGTCACATCGGCCACCTCCTCGGGGGGGGCGTCCGCCACGCCATACTTGGCGCTGAGGATGACCAGCCCGCCGCGCTGGCGCTGCGCGTTCTGGTGGGGCTCGATGCCCGTGGCGAGGATCACGGTGAGGGAGTCGGCCTCGGCGCGATACCGGGTGATTTGGAGTTCCTGGGCTTTTTCCTTCGTCTCTTCCTCTTTCTCTTTGTCCTTGACTTGGTCTTTGTCTTTCTCCCCGTTCAGGGTCTTCTTGGATGCGGGGGTTTTGGAGGACGTCCGCTGCCGCTGCCGCTGACGATAGAGCTCCCAGGCTGCGAAGGCGGCAAAGGGGAAGACGGTCGTCCAGAAGAGGAGCTTGGTGGCGAGCCTGGAGAAGCCCTTGTGTTGGGCGGATACGAGGATGGGCAGGCTGATTCGCTGGCCGAGGCGGGACCAGTAGAGGGAGAGGTGTAGGTTGCTTGGGGAGAGGCCGACTTCGAGCCCGGCTTTGGAGAAGCGGCCGATGCGTTTCAGAGCGCGAAAGGCGACGAAGCTGTGCTGGGTGGTCCCAGCCAGTTCGACTTCGACGCGCAGACCGGTACGGTGGCGGGTAGAATGCCGTGAGGTGAGGGAAGAAAAGAGGTCGCGGCCGTAGCGAAGGTAGGCTGCTGCGTTGCCTGGTGTTAGGCCGGTGGACACTGTCCAGGAGCCGGGCTTGTTCTCGTCCACGTCGCAGTCCAACGCCGCCAACCCCCTCTCTGAAGGCTTGGTGAAGGCCTGTCCGGATTGCATGCCTAGGTCGTGCCTGCCAAAGGAATAGCCGACTTCAACTGTTGGCGGGTTGCGGAAGGCATCGCTCCACCGCGCAAGGCCCCCCGAGATCTTGGAGAACTTGGAGAGCTGCCGGCATTCTTTGGGACTCCACAGACTCGAGTCGTCGGCATCGGCAACGACAAAAGCGGTGCCGGGGCCAACTCTTCTGTGAACGGCAAGCCCTAGGCTAGAAGACAGGTCACTCCTGCGTCGGAGCAACTTCTGCGCTGAGACTTCGACGTTGACAGGCTCGTGGCTACCGGGCAGATCGATGGAGTAGCCTACCCGGGTTGTCGTGGAGGGTTGTGGAAGGAGTTCCAGTTCCTGCTCAACGACAAGATCCGGCACAGCTCTCGCATGTGGCCTTGCCCGCCAGGAGAGCTCCTGGCGAAGGTTCATATTCAGCACGGGAAGGAAACGGGACGCCAGTAACTGCTCCATGCGCCTCGGTCCATGAATGCAGGGTCCCGGTGGCTGGTAGCGGTCGAGTAGGAGTGGCGCCAGCTTAAACGGCCCATCTAGCAGTCCGTGTACCGAGCCAGTGATGGCCAATGTCGGGTCTCCCAGGTGGAAAAAGCGTTCCTCCTCATAAGGTCTGCCCTTGGCGGTGAAGAAATCCCGGAGTGAGAGCACAGTCAACTCTATTGGTCGTCGCAGGACCGGCACACGGACCGTGGTTGATTTTCGGAGGGCAAGGTCCAAGAGTTCCAAACTCGGACCATGCCGTTGGGGGCTTCGTTGGGCAGAGAACAAAGACGCAGCGTCTACTCGTAGGGCGACGTCAGTAGCTTCCCTGGTTTCACGCTGCGTCAGAAGGAGGTATTGCTCTTGGAGTCTGTTCACATAGCTCCCACTGCTGCCTGAGTGTGGAAGTTCCTCGTCGTCGTCGACCGTAATTTCATCACCGCACTCCACGTCTACCTGGCCGATCCGTGACAGGTCATAGCCTAGTTTCCGGGAAGGCTCAGCCAGCGTCTCAAAGGCTGCTTGCGCTAGGCCGAGATAAAAAGCCGCGGGGCTTTGCAGGGGTACAGGCTGCCTTTCAACTGACAGCACCCGTAGCAGACGGTGTGCTGCGTCGCGGACTTGATCAGAAGACAGAGACGGGTCTCTCGGCACGCACAAGAGCTCGTAGTAGTCTCGGTAGGCGAGGGTATTGTCAAAGAAGGCGGGAACCTCGGTCCCGACAATGACTGTGTCCTCCAAGCCGTCGCCTCCTTCGCCGCGGACGGCCTCCGAGGGCAGCGTCGACCGCTCCAGGACTGATGAGGCATCATCGAAGCCAAATTCGTACTCTCGCCTGGTCATGGCAAACTGCTCACGCAGCGAAAAGCGTGACTCAGCCGGGCGCAACCGCTGTGAGTTGGGACCATAGTAGGCCCGGGACCGAATCGAGGCGCCATCATCGAGAGCTGCTGAAGGAACCCGCCGCGATCTTGCTGGGTCCATTGTGTCCCGAAGCGATGGATCATTGTGGGAGATAAGCAGAAACAGAAGGTGGTGACTCCGCGGTCACCTATCGACCCGGTAATTAAAGCCATCGCATAATGGACGGGGACAGGGCTTGCATGATGTTGATGCAACGCTCCAGGTACGAAGTACCAAGTACCCCGTATCTACCACAGTATACGTGCTTCGTTGTGAAACGGTTTGCAACTGACTAAACAATCTGCACACGTACTCTAGCGCAACTTCTCATCAACACCATGCCACGAATGTTTGGGAAGTTCAAACTAGGTAATTGGGCCCGAGCGTGCTGTGGTCTGGCAATTACATCCAGGGATTTGAGCGGATGATATATGGACAGTGAACTAACCAGAACAAGGAAACGTTAAGCTAACTTCCGTCAACGGACAGGCGACGTTGCCAGTCGACGACTTGACAATGAAGTTCTCGTTACGCTTCACACTCATAGGGTCTGCCATTCGAACGCTAGTCGTTCCTTGACCGGATACCTCCAGGGCAAAGGCTGCAGTTCTGAAATATGCTCTGCAACGGAATCAATCAAGTTACTACTAGTAGTATATGGCAGCGGTACCAATGGCTCTGCCAATGTTAGTAACAGGCTATAGTTTATTTCGGAGGAGAAGGGGAAAGAGGGAGAAGAAAGAGAACTCCGTCTATAACGAAGAGCGTTGACAGCGCAGGACCGTACTTCCCCGCATACCACTAAGCAGTGAACCGGGCAGGAGATTCGTGTCATCAAACGCGATGCATCCCTTGCTCATATATTCCGCTTTGACTCAGACTTATCATGGACCGGATGGCAGCCTCGCGGACCGTGCCGATGTCATGATCAGAGGAGTCGAGGTCTCGAACTCCTCTCCGAACTCGGAGAAGGCCCACCGTGTTTAAGGATGGAAATCGGTGGTTTGGTCTTTATGGATCACCATTGAAGCGATTCGGATTTCGATGTCTAAGTGAACCGACAACAGTCGAGGCCTGTGTTTCTGAGCAGTCAATAACCGGTTTACACGTGCTTGATGAAAACTCTTGATTCTATATCATCAATGGGCTAGCTAATACATGCGAAACTCAAATGTGGACAGTTGAAATCGTATCTTGTCGCCCATACGACATCAGCAGAAACCTAATATTCAACGTTACTGTCTCGAGTTTCTGTACCTTGACGCCTACTTGGTCGAATTACTTAGACTTAGTAGATACCTATTTTGCGTGTATGAACTTTGATTTCTGACCCGCCCTAGGATTTCTATTCAGTCAACCAATACATAGTACCTGGTTCTTTTGCTCGGACACCCCTTTTATTACTCCTAGTACAACCTGACTTAGTGATGATGCGGAATTACTATTGTACGTTGCAGGGGTTTCCTTAGGAAGACTGCCGAGGACTGCTATTGAGGATTGTATGTAAGTTCAAGTTTTGATTTCCATAGCCCACCTCGCTCATGGTACTTCGCGAAGCGGCAGAAACTTGTGTTGATTTCCGAGCCGATGGCGACGTTGCATTATACCGGGCCAGGGGAAATGATGATTAAGAAGACGCGCGTTTCAATAGCACAGGTCCACAGGTCCACGGCGATCACCGATCGTCTTGCCGCCCACATCCCGAGTCCCAAACTGACCCGGGTGGAATGTCTATCCTTAAAAGCTTTCGAGCTGGTCTCACTCTCATGAGGCTCTACGTCGTATACGATACAGGTGCCCCAATATGACGACGATATATCTTGCCAGGTCCCCTCCGGCTCCCGCCGCGGCCGGTCCCTCCTCGACGCCAGCAGGCGATCTCACTGATTTATATTACTACACCGTGCGGTCATCATTGATTGCTTTTCGAATCTGTTGATCAGCATGGCTGTCACTGTCCGTACTCTTGTGACAGGAGCCCTACTGACCGTTGTGGCTGCGACAAAGAGCCTGAGCGACATCTGCACGACTAGCTATGCCCGTGCCGCACTTCCCGATAGCAGTGTCCTTCCCGGCATCACCATCGATCCGTCTTCGGTCGAGACTACTCTCGCCAGCAACGTGTCTTACAGCTCAGACTGGTATCCGACCGCCACCATCGACTATTGCAACGTCATCTTTGCGTACTCGCACAATGGAGTTGCCAACGACAAGGTCCATGTCACCTACTGGCTCCCGTCTCCGTCAGCATTCAAGAACCGATACGTCTCGACCGGCGGTGGTGGCCTGGCTATTCATTCCGGGACGGGATACATCCCAAGCGGCGTGATTGTGGGCGCCGTGTCGGGCATCATGGATGGCGGCTTTGGCAGCTTCAACACCAACTCGGACGCCGTCTTCCTCAAGTCCGAGGGCGTCATCAACTGGCAGGCGACCAACATGTTTGGATAACAGGCACACCATGAACTGGCCGTCCTCGGTAAGCAGCTAGCCCGGAACGTCTACCAGGTGGCCAGCAAGCAGAAGGTATATTCCTATTACCAGGGCTGCTCCGAAGGTGGCCGCGAGGGATGGAGTCAGCTCCAGCGCTACGCTGACCAGTTTGACGGCGCCGCCATCGGCGCTCCGGCGATTCGCTATGGTCAACAGCAGGTGAACCACCTGGCCGGCAATGTCATTGAGCAGACTTTGGATTACTACCCGCCGTCGTGCGAGCTTGACGAGATCGCCGAGCTGATGATCGCTGCTTGCGACCCTCTGGATGGGAGAACAGACAGTATTGTCTCACGCTCCGATCTGTGCAAGCTGCAATTCGATATGAACAGCACCATCAGCACTGCCTATTCATGCGAGGCTTCTGGCGGTGGCGGCGGCTTTCCTTCTCGCTTTAGGTCCAGGCGCTCCAAGAACCTTCGACGCCAATTCCCTGGATCAAGCTCCCCAACCCCGGCCCAGAACGGCACCGTCACGGCCGAGGGCGTCGCTGTCGTTCAGGCCTTCCTGGACGGCCTGTTCGACACCAAGGGTCGCCGCGTCTATCTCCCCTGGCGGTACGGCATCACCTTCGCAGACGCCGCGACGGCCTACGACTCGACCACGGGAACCTGGAGTCTGAGCATCAGCGGCCTGGGCGGCGAGGGGGTGGCGCGGTTCCTCGAGCTCAAGAACGCGACAACGCTGGATTCGCTCGACGGCGTGACGTACGACACGCTCAAGGAGTGGATGCAGCTCGGCATGGACCGCTACTACAACGTGCTGCAGACCACCAACACGGACATCTCGGCCTTCTGCAAGGCCGGCGGCAAGGTGCTCCACGTCCACGGCGAGCAGGACAACTCGATCCCGCCGGCCGCGTCGGTCCGCTACTACGAGTCGGTACGCAAGACACTGTACCCGGGCTTGGGTTTCAACCAGAGCGTGCCCAAGCTCGACGACTTCTACCGCTTCTATCTCGTGCCGGGCGCAGCGCACTGCGGACCGAACTCAGAACAGCCGGGGTCGCCGTAGCCGCAGACCACGCTCCAGATCGTGATTGACTGGGTCGAGAAGGGCCTCGCGCCAGACACGCTGGCTGCCACGGGCGACATCGAGACGCTCTGCCGTTGGCCCCTGCGGCCCAAATGGACGGCCGAGGGTGATCTGAAGTGTGAGTACGACCAGGCTTCGATCGACAGTTGGGTGTATGATCTTGATGCGTGGAATGTGACGATTTTCTAGAGTGGGAAGTGTGGTGCACGACGGAAGTGAGGAATAACCTGGCTAATAAATTCGGGAAATGTCCGAAAATAGGTGATAGTTACATGTACCTTACTGTGGATGTAGACCCAGGATTATTAGCCCTATCGATTGTTGATGAATCGATTAGTTGCCCGGATTGCGATTTCCCAGGCAGTCCTGTATCCATGTGCGCAGAGAAAAAGGAATCAGATGTTGCTAAGATTGAGCTGGCATATTTGTGGACAGAATGAATGAAGTTCCCGTCAATCCGACCCGACAGTGATACAATCATGAAAAAAGCATGAAAGGTTGAGCATGGCGCCATGCATGAATGAAGGCAAGAGCTGAGCAGGTCTGATGACCCCCTGCTTAAGACCCAGTCCAGAAGCGGCTGGGCAAACACGGCTGGGGGCCCGGCGACCGGGGTTGGTGGGCGACGCCTCAAAAAAGATGCTGCCCATGTGCCCCTCACTGGCTCTTTTGATGAGCCTGGCCCTCTTGCCCAGGACACCACCAAACTGCAACGTCGACTCCTCGCCGGCAGGTCGGGCGCACCAACGCGCCAACGTCGCAAGCATGGCTCGAGTCTACGCCGATGTCAACCAGAACATGCCCCGCAGTTACTGGGACTACGACAGTGTTAACATCGGTCAGTCCCCTTATTTGTCCGTGCGCGCGCACTGCGCTCGGTCCCCGGAGAGGCGCATACTGACAGATCGGTCGCAGGCTGGGGCGTCCTGGAAAACTACGAAGTTGTGAGGAAAATTGGTCTGTCGGCTCTCCGTCTCTGATCGCATCCGTTTCTCGCATCCCGCTGACCGCTCCATGTGCGCCAGGCCGCGGCAAGTACTCAGAGGTGTTCGAGGGCATCAATGTGGTCAACTATCAGAAATGCGTCATCAAGGTTCTCAAGCCTGTGAAGAAGAAGAAGATCAAGCGCGAGATCAAGATCCTGCAGAACCTGGCCGGCGGGCCGAACATTGTTGCGTTGCTCGACGTCGTCAGGGATTCGCAGAGCAAGACGCCCTCCCTCATCTTCGAATACGTGAACAACACCGACTTCCGCACCCTCTACCCCAAGTTCAACGACATCGACGTCCGGTACTACATCTTCGAGCTGCTCAAGGCCCTCGACTACTGCCACAGCAAGGGCATCATGCACCGCGATGTTAAGCCTCATAACGTTATGATCGATCATGAGAACCGGAAGGCATGCCGTCCCTTCTCCTTACTCCCGGCTTTTCAGGGCCTTCTGCTGACCCCGCTTAGTTACGTCTTATCGACTGGGGTCTGGCCGAGTTCTACCACCCAGGAACCGAGTATAACGTCCGTGTCGCGTCCCGGTACTTTAAGGGTCCCGAGTTGCTAGTCGATTTCCAGGAGTACGACTACAGTCTGGACATGTGGAGTCTGGGCGCTATGTTCGCTTCCATGATCTTCCGCAAGGAGCCATTCTTCCACGGCAATAGCAACGCCGACCAGCTCGTTAAGATCGCTAAGGTGTTGGGCACCGACGATCTCTTCGACTACCTCGACAAGTATGAGATTGAGCTCGACGCCCAGTACGACGATATCCTGGGCAGGTTCCAGAAGAAGCCATGGCACAGCTTTGTCAACTCGGAGAACCAACGATTCGTCAGTAACGAGGCGATCGACTTCCTCGACAAGCTGCTGCGGTACGACCATGCGGTATGTCATCAACTGGAGTTCTCCCCGCATGTAGTCCTAAATTATCCGGCGCTGACCGGTAGTTGTACAGGAACGTCTTACTGCGAAGGAGGCCATGGCCCACCCCTACTTCGCGCCCATCCGCGACGAGGCGACCCTGCAGCAGTACCTAGCCAGCGGCACGCATTCTTGAGCTGTCAGCAAGCGATTTAGACCCGTGTTTTTGGGCTTGTCTCGCTCTCAGAATTGGAACTCCACTTCGCCGTTGTAGAAACGGAATGTGACCACCCTCGCAGCCGAGGAGTCTGGGGGTCTTCCGGCATGTTACATGCTTCGAAGAACGCCGCATCATGGTACCCTCTGCATCAACCCCCAACGCGTCATTGCAACAGGCGCGACGACGACGTAGATTCCACCTGCTATACACTCCGCCGGGGGAAGCATGGTTAACACATCTTGATGCTGCTTGTTAGAGGGACAGAAATTGTTGTGTGGATTCAGTATCAACTGGTTATTTATCACGGATGGGGATCCTTTCGCAGGTTGGTTAAGGCATTGGTATGGATGAGTGCAAAGGAAGGAAGTTAAGGCTGGTTCAATCCCCAAAAGAGTCCCTTGTGCGCTCATGCATCTTCGCGGACTTCTGCTCTGTATGGTATCGGATGAGGCAAGACGTGGACTTTTACTACGTCTTTACGCATACGAGGCGTCTGTTTTTTGTCTCCTGGCCCTTGTTCCCTGTTGGCGGTCTTGCTCGTACGCGGTACATAGGTCCTGGGTTTGCCAGAAATAATGGATGGTTTCACGGTATCCATTGTTTCCGCCTAGTCCTCTGACGAGACCCCCCTCTGCTGAAAGAGCCCCTGTCAATTCTTTGAGCACCGGTAAACTATTGGGCTACAGCACCGCGCACGCATCCTCTCTCTTTCTCTGGCTTAAAAGAGAACGCTCAGTTTTACAAGCAGCTGAAGCAAAAGTCCCTCCCACACCTGAATCCGTCCTCCCCGCATCTGCGCACCGTGCCACCGGGAGTCTGAACCAGCTCCGACGCGATTCTTGAAGTCGACGGCGTCCCGGGTGCCTCTTCCCTACCATTACGGACAGCCAGTACGGACTTCCTTCTCCTCTCAGTCGGGGTGTGGGAATTAGCACCGAGGTTAGCAGCAGCTTTGTTTGCTGAGCCTAGAACAGCTTTCTTGAGCTTCGACGCAGACGCGGACCGCGAGACAGACCCAGTACTTCGCGTTGCTAACAAGCCCGACCGGACGTGGTGTCTCGCTGGCGTGGAACGGATGATGCTGGCGCCGGAGCTCGGCTTGATGGGGATCAGAATGGAGAGCTCGTCTTCCTCGTCGTTGTCGGACGGGAGGAGGGAAAGAACGCCTTTCCTTTTGGTTGTTGTCGTCGTTGCTGTTGTCGATTTCGGTGCTTTGTGGGATTTTGGGAGATGGCGCCGGGGCGTCCTTACTGGAGTGCTAGGGGCCGGCAAGGGTAGAGGCGCGGTCGCGTGTATAGTTGATATCATTTGGGGTTTGGAGGTTGGGCTGGTTAGTGCTGGGGAAGGGATGGGATCATGTCCTTCATCAGATCCTCGGGATTGTTCTCCTGACGGGGGGAACTCCAAGACTGAGGTTGATAAGCCGGTCGTCCGAGTCAAATCGTCTTCTGGTTGAGCGGCAAGTGAAGTCTGCGGTCTCTCCTGCACGCTCGGCGGCGCATCCCAAGTGTCCCACCCCTGAGCCCTTGCCTCACGGGGCGTTGTAGTCGACGTATCCCGCGGTTGAGGCTTGGCCAAGCGCCTTTGCTGCCTCGCCTTGAATGGGAGTGCCTCGGTTGCCTCGGTACGTGTTTTTATCTGGGCACTTGCGGTTGAGTCCGACTGAATACTGTAGACGTCTTCATCCGCACTTATCGAATTCCGCTTTGCCACCCGCGGTTCGACCCTTCCGTCAGACGTAGGAATCTTCCCACTGTGTGCTTCTTCCGAGATTTCGATTACTGCGCGTGATATGTTTCCATCTTCTCCCGGCCGTTCTGACGCACCACGACTCGCGCGGTGATCGACCGTATCTTCCGGATGGAGGCTTAATGTTGGCGATAGAGCTCGGACGGTAGACGAGGCGGTCGCTTTATCTGATAGGCTCTCTGCCACCAACTGTTGTTCCTGGCTGACCACTCTTGAATCCACGTTTTGAGAGATCTCACGTAGGACACCATCGCTCGTGTCGGCAGTTCTGGGAATCGTGTTTTGGTTGCGACGTAGTACTTTGCCTCTCGGTACTGTCGGTTCCTCTTCATCTGAAAAGACGTATGCCGGATCGACAGTGTTCCTTGAGAAAACTTCGGTTGCGGGTGCTTGAGCCCTATCGCTTGTCTCTGAAGTGATGTCTCCGACCGGAACAGGCAGGCTCGTATCTTTGACTTCGCATACCACAGGGCCTTCATCGAGGTGGGCTTTGCCCGCGGCAGACTTCCGTTTCGGTTTGCGGCCGGCACCGGGTCGAGTTTCGCCTCGCTTAGAGACTTTCTTGAGAGGTTTAGGAGAATCCGCTTCGCTCGGTTCAGGGGTGAGAACCCTAAACGAACAGGCTTCAGACGGCTTTTTTGCTACGATTTCAACTCTTAGGGTCTGATTTCGCGGTCGTCTCCTGAGGGTCCCTTCGCCGTCGGAGAGATTGATGAAGACATCCGGATCCCCTTCGTTGAGAGACTCAGAATCGGCGTCCCGCACGCTGGACTGCCGAGGATTAGCACCCGGTTTGCTCTCCCGTGGCGCAGTATCCCTTCCAGCACTATCTTCCTTCGTAAGGGTTCCTACACCAGGTTTGGGCCCGGCAGGCCCAGCAACATCAATCCGTGTTGGTTCGGTAGAAGTCCCACTACCCTCGTCCTGAGTCTTCGTACCCGGATTCAGTTTGGGAGGATCTCCTCCCAGAGGGGCACGGTCTGGTTCGGCAGTGAACCTGATTTCCAACGCCTTCTTCTTTTCAGCCGGGGACTTCCCAGCTCTCTGGACCTTGGAGAACTTTGCGGCATTTTGACCCCCTTTAGGTGGCCCCCCCCGCCGTTTCGTTGAGATCGTCTCAGGCGGAGGACGCGGCAGAAGAACCTTCTGCTTTTTGACGGACCCTTGACCCCTCCCGTTCTCCTTTTCTTTACCCTGGCCCGTAGCAGACTGATCGAAGAGAATATCATCCTCGTCGTCCCCTTCCTGCTCGCGAACAGCGCTCAGCGATAGCCGCGCCACCTTTTTCTTGACCGGAGCTGTGGCTTCTCCTGACAACAGTCGATTGCCGACGGACTGCAAGGGTAATTCTGGGACCCTCCAAGTCGGATCTGTCGTCGGCGGGGGTATCGGCGTGCCGTACTGCATCGGAAACTGACCAAACTGCACCTGACCTGGATACATCGTCGTGGGCAATATGAGTGAGCCTCCCATCGGCGATGCCGGTCCCAGCCATCCTCCTCCGAACATAGGAGAGAGTCCGACCTGATGAGGGATCGAGGGCAGCGTGTCCTGCCCCAAGCGGCTCAGCCTGTTATCAGGCTTCCCCCTCACCATCCTCTCCTCCTCATTCAACGACCCGGCCTCGGACGCCCCATCCTCGCTATCTCCACCACCACCCTCCCCGTCGCTGCCACCGCCCAACTGCGCATCCTTAAGCGACTGGATATGCCCATTGTTCACAACGATCTCGCCCGTTCTCAGGTCGATCTCGTCGCCGACGCCGGTGAAGTCCTTTTCGTATTTCTCGAAAATGCGCTCAAAGGCCGACTTCAGTTTGAGGGCTGCAAAGGCGCGCGACCGCTCGAGCTGCACGGCGGGGTCGCGGCGCGCATTTACTTCTTCGGGTCGCTCGTTCAGCTCGTCGGCTTCCGTGTCGTCGTCCTGGAAGGGCCCCGGGCCAAATCGCGGGCGCTTGGTCGGTGGCTCCATTCCGCAGGCATGGTCGCCTGCGGCGGCGGCTTTGAATTGACTGTGGCCAGAAATAAACTACTCGGCAATGGAGTTCATAGTTCTGTAGTAAAGTAGTGTACCTCGTCATGATGTTTGGTGGTTGCTACAGTGCGCACACAGTGTGTTGAACAGGTAGGGCGCTTAACAGATTGGATTCGGATTGTATCTCTCAGTTGACAATGGAAATTAAAGTTCGAGTACTGAACACAGCGTGTCTTCTAGCCAAGCCATTAGAAGTATGGCCACTACCGATATTAATGCCCAACGTACGTGGTGTATGTCCTAGACAACTGCCCGCCGTATGGAAGGTTGAGTTGAGCCCACTGGGTTATTCCACCGGTCCGGCTGCCTGTCTCCGTGCACTCTCTGTCTCCCGTCCCAAGAACAACCGAAAACTCCTTCTAGCCCAGTTCGCCCAAACCGCATGACACAGAAACCAAGCATCCCGCTACCAAAAATGAATCATCTGAACTTGCTGAAAATAACCGCCATAATGAGCAGAACCAAGACCGTAATGATGGCAATGGTAATCACCCGATTCGTAGCCATTCTTTGATCATGTCAGCAAGCAATCACGCTCAACACTCCCGGATCCCAAAAGAACGTCGTACCTACGGGCGATCCCTCTGAGGCTCTTTATGCTGCGGTCAACGTAGCCTTCGCTCTCGTACAGGACCCTGGTTGTGTGGTCGATGGTCTCGCGCTGCTGTTGCAGCTGCGCAAGTGTGCTGGCTCCGATGGCCTCAGTCTCGTTCGCCAACGCCTGGCTGGCTTTGAGGCGTTGCGTGCTGCGGTCCAACCGGTCGGTCCCTTCAACGCTGTTAGTCGTGCACACTGGAGCAGACGAGAGAAATGCTAAGGCAGACGCACCGGACAGCAATTGCTGCCTCTGTTCAAAGTGAGCATCCCCCGATGAAGAAGCCGGATTATCGGCATAACGCCCGCCAAACAGGGCGCTCCTGTCATCCGCCAGAGTCCGCAGCTTTCGCCGATACCCGTCAACATCGGTCTTGTAGTCGCGCAGTCGCCGGTTGATTGCGGCGCGCTGTGACGTGGGAACATTCTGCTTCTCCACTTGCATCTGGCCGAGCAACTCGTCCGTCTCCTCCAGCGCCCGCTCGGCAGCACTCAGCGCCGCCTTCCTCGGCTCCCCCGACAACTCGGCGATCTGGTCTAGTTTCTGCACTAGGTCCGCCTGGACCAGCTGGTACTCGGTCTCATAGTGCTTGAAGAGCTCGGTGCCGGCGTCCGTATCAAGGGGGTTGGCCATCTTGGGCAAGAAATACGAAATTTGGTTCGAGAACTCGCAGGTTCTGTTTAATCGCCTCTCGGAAGCGGTTCCCGTCGCTCAGCGGGAGGGGGGAGACCGGTAATGAGGATGGATAATGAAAGTTGGCAACCTGGTCGGCGCTTCGTAGGTTCGAGACTCCAATCGCGAATACGGAAGGGTATCACAGTTCCTGTATTTAGTGCTCTCAAACTCTGAGTTAGACGGTATGGGAAGCCTTGTTACCGGAATGGCTGGCAAAGACGTCGTTGTTGGATACCTATGTGATGAGGTTGGAATGTTCCAGGTTGCCTGCATTGCGACATGCAGGAGCCGCTCGGACCAGGCTGGCGGCACATGACGATCGGGCACAGCAGGCAGGGATGATTCCCCCAGCGACAGGGGTAATTCAGCGGGTTTACTGTGTGCATTTCCGATACCTACTGTCGAAATTATCCGTAATTGGTCAACTGCAAGGGCGGTTCCCGTGTGAGTGACGTCCACTTCGGCAGGCCCCAACCCGACAGCAACGAGAATCTGTGTTCCGAGTTCTGAGCTTCCGTCCAGGACGTCAGCGCCACTTCACCTCCCACCAATCTTTTCTACACTCTGGAATGGACTTTCCCAGTCATGTATTGCCAAAAATGCCGTAGCCCGCTCAGGCTTGACAGTTCGCTGGAGGACTTGAATCCAGCAGCCTACGACCTGCTCGTCGGTAAGCACGGCCGAAGCACCGTTGCCGAGACCGGTGAAGGTTCACCAAGCTCACTATTCCACCACACAGCCACACATTCCCAGCAGGCACTAAAGAGGCCATCTGCTCCCCGGACATTACATTCGCAGGACAGCGCTAGGAAATCGACGTACGAACAAGCCGCTCGAAATGCCCGCCAACCGACGTTTAAAAGACAGAGCGGGTCTGGCAGGGGCGAGGGTGGCCAGCCGCGCGACTCTACCATGTCTTTCATCTTCTTGACCGAATCCCAGATTGCACCGGCAAACGCTGCCTCACAAAGGAACCAACATGTTCTCCAGGCTTCTTCCACGCCGGCTGGAGGCCACGATGGGAACGTCGGCGAGGGTGACACCAACAAGTCGTACGAGATGGAACGTATTACCAAGCTGTTCGAGATCCTGTCGGCGCGCTCCGATATCGACCACCCTGTCTGCGTCGAGTGTACAGACCTGCTGCTAGAGGAGCTGCAGAAGAAGCTCGAGACGACGACGCGCGAGCGGGATGCCTACATCAAGTTTCTGAAGGAGATGCAGGCCAGCGCACCCACAGACGAAGAATTACGAGCACGAGAAGAGGCACTCCGAAAAGCCCAAGAAGCTGAAGCCATGGCGCGCGCCGAGATCCGCGAGCTCGAGCGAGAAAAGGAAGCGCTTGACGCCGAGCTGCTCGCACTGGAAGAAGAATGCCAGAAGCTGGACGCCGAAGAGGAAGCCTTCTGGCGCGAGCGCAATGCCTTCGCAAGCCGGCTCGCCGACTTCCAGGCCGAGCGCGACAGCATCAACAGCAAGTTCGACCATGACTCGCGGCAGCTCGAGAAGCTGCAGCGCAGCAACGTCTACAACGACACCTTCTGCATCAGCCACGACGGCACCTTCGCAACTATCAACGGCCTGCGTCTGGGCCGCCTATCCACCCACCCCGTCGACTGGCCCGAGATCAACGCCGCGTGGGGCCACGCCCTCCTCCTGCTCGTCACCGTCGCCGACAAGCTCGGCTACCGCTTCGAGGGCTACGAGCCCGTGCCCATGGGCTCCACGTCGCGCATCATCCGCTACGACCAACCCTCCCCGTCCTCAAGCCGACTCAGCGGAGCCCCCTCCCGCAGCGCTCCGCCCCCTGCCCCGAAACGGCACGTCCTGGATCTGTTCTCGTCGGGCGACATGCCGCTCGGCCTGACCTTCATGCACCGCAAGTTCGACAACGCCATGACGGCGTTTCTGGAGCTGGTCCGCCAGCTGGGCGCGCACGTGCACGCGCAGACGGCGGCCGAGGGGAGCCCGCTGAGTCTGCCCTACCGCATCGACGGCGACAAGATTGGCGATGTCAGCATCCGGCTGGGTGTTGCCCAGGACGATGGGTGGACGAAGGCGTGCAAGCTCACCATGACGTGCTGCAAGTTCTTGCTGGCGCACGCAAGTAATGTGAATTCGGCGTACAATGGGAGGGCGGCGGTGTAAGGTGGGGGATATGATACATGGGTTTGGGAAGGGTTTCTTTTACCTGGGTAAGACGCATGTACGGACCCGGCGTGTGGAGTAAGCTTTCCTATGATTCTGGGAGTATCTGCGAAGGGTCATCGTCATGGGGTTACGGTAGAGGACTCATTTGTGGTGTTTGTTTTCTCCTTCCGTCTGTCTCATGGACTTACTGATACCATCATGGCGTTGGTGGGCCAGGCATCATGGCATCATATTCATTGGCAGGGCAAGCAGTGGCAGGGTTTGGCGGGAACCGCCGTCCGTGTTCAATATTACGATCATAGCATCTTTGGAAGAGCAACTATTCCACCGGGAACCAGTATGAGTACACACGACGTTGATATTCTCATCCAAGGCACGCCCAGGCATGCATAGACCTCGGGGATGGCGGTCCACCGGTATCTCGTACCCGGGAATCTATCGTCCCTCACCTTCAACCCCTTGGCCGCCCCTGACCGACCGCTAGTTGGTGGGCGTTTCATTGATGACGTCGTTCTGACGGACGCAGCCGCTTTTATCCGTGATAGCCCTCGGGCAGGCCACCTGCCTGAAGGTGACCGATGGGTTGTCGGCACCCTGGAACCTGCGAGTATGTAAGCTGGGTCTTCCGTGTCCTTTCTATTCAACGGCCCTACGAGTAGAATGGGTCACGTACCAGTCAAAACGCCAGTTGCAGCCGGCCTTGAGCGCCGCCGGGAAGCCGTCGCACTCGCTCTTGGAGTGGATGCCGCCGTACCTGTCGCCCCAGCCGTTCTGGGGAGCGCCGTATTGCTGGGTGCAGGCTGCGATGCGTCAGGGATCCGGTCTGCCATTGAGTTGGAAGAAAGCAGGAAGCTTACCGTTGAACATGCCAACACCACCGCCTGGGATCTGCGAGATGCACAGTCAGCGATTAGTTGCAGGGAAGTAGAGAGTAATAAGAGAACTAACTAACCGCGAGATCAAAGTGATTGTTCCCCAGATCCCCTCCCGTATTCGTCGCCTGCACAATCATCTTCTTGCCCTGCACCGGCCCGCTCGTGAAGGTCAGCTCGTAGCAGGCACAGCACCAGGCCGCCTCGTTGCTGCCGGCAATGTTGACGGCGGCCCAGCCGTAGGCGAGCGTGTCGTTGACGGCCCAGGGACTTTGATTTGAGCACATGTAAGCCCCGCCGCCGTTGTCGCAGCCAGACTTGGTGTTACCGCCGTCGTTGAGCGGGTTGTCGTTCTTGTCGCATGTCCTGACCGGGGTGGGCGAGTTGCCCTTCCTCGGCCAGGCGCACGACGGCTTGCAGCAGTCCCAGTAGCGCGTGGTCTGGCCGCTACCCGAGGAGCCTTGGGCCAGGGCAACGGCCGGGAGCAGGGTGATCAGGGCGGTTAAGGGAAGATACATGGTAAGTGATGTCTGTTGATGATAATCAAGGTAAGGGGTTGCTTAGGAGACAACACGACCAGCAAGCTTGACTCTGTCCAAGGGCGCAATGATCCCCAGATATACTACGACGGTTCCCAACTCCTGATCTTAGTTGATCTCAGCCCGGAAATAACACAAGAACCCAACGGGAACTTCCATCCCAGGGTGAAGCCCAGGAATACCCATATGAAGCCTTCCCGCTCAGCGCCGTTCCATGGAAAGCCATCCCGAAAAGGCCGCCGGTATATGAAGACAAGAAGCCGAGGCAAGGATGTTTCGTTATGCACGACCGCCAAGGTGACCAATACCTCACCCTCCACGTCCCTGCTTCCCCTTAATCCCCAGTGGGTCGGCACCACTCGGCACCCTTTCCACCCCATTGCTTCTCTGTTGCGACGCCAACCCCGGGGACATGTAAGGAAGGAGGGAGGAGAAAGCGGTAGCAAATTACCTCTCTCGGCTCCCCGCACGACGGGCAGATCTACCGACTGGTGGGCAGATGTGGAGAGAGGGGGAACGGTATAAATCAGGGCGGATATACAACAATGACACAGGTTAATCTATCTGGGACCCAGTTACCCGCCGGCCCAAATAGGTGCCACCTTGACCACGCACGCCGAAGCCCAATTAATGCTAGCACGCGGCCCGGTTCGGAGATGGTTGCAAAATGACTGATATCATTTTTACCCCTAAAACGAAGAGCGGAAATAGAATGTTACAGACAAAAGCAGTGCGTAACTTTCCGACGCACCCCGTCTGCCTCTCTGGGCGTGGCGCTCGAGGCCTTTAAACGCGGTTGAGTTCAGATGAAGCCCCAGAGATGACTTAGTAACCCCAGCCACGGCGCTCTCTACCCTCTTCCTCCTCGTCATCATTCCGACGGCCGCCGCCCCAACGGCCCTCGGAGCTGCCATAGCTCTCCTCCTCGTTCCGGCGGCCGTACCCGCCGCCATAGCTGCTCTCTTCTTCACGGCGGCCATAGTCCTCCCGACTGCCGTAGCTCTCCTCCTCCTGGCGGCGGCCATACCCACCATATCCCTCGCCCTCGTCACGGCGACCGTAGCTAACATTGTCTTCGTCCCGCCGTCCGTAGCTGCTCTCCTCTTCCCGCCGTCCATACCCGCCATAGCTTTGTTCCTCACGGCGACCATAGCTGTTATCCTCGTCCCGACGGCCATACCCGCCACCATAGCTGGTCGTCTCCTCCTCTTCGCGGCGATAACCGCCCGAGCCGCCGTACCGCGTCTCGGTGCGCTCCTCCGTGTAGCCGTAACTCTGGCCACGCCCGGTCTCATCCTCCCGTTCCTCGTAGCGGCGGTACTCGCTGCGTCCACCGCCGCTGCCATACTGCGTCTCGGTGTACTGGGCCTCGCCGTACCGGTCGCCCGAGCGGCCGTATTCGGTGGTGGTTTGGGCATATCCGCCATCGTCAGTCCGGCCGGCGGAACTGTACGTCTCCTTCTCCTCCTTCCCGAACCCACCAAGGATGCCGCCGGCGACACTGTTGATGAAACCGCCGAGACCTCCCGACTCCTGAAGACCAGGAACACCCGCACCAGCCCCCACATCCTGCACCGCACCCTGGAAACTCTGCTTGACCCCGTCCATGATGGCATCCGCGGCAACACCGGCGATCTTGTCCTCCATCGTCTTGGGCGCCTCATTTCTGTAGTTCTTGCGCATCTTGAGCTTGCCACCGCAGCCGTGGCCCGAGTCGTGCTGGCCTTCCTTGTGATTCTCGCCGTTCTCGACGCCCTCGCGGCTCAGCTTGCGCCGATACTCGTCGCGCTGGCCCTCATCCATCTCCTCCCACCACTCGCGCACGCTGTTGAAGATGAGGCTGCGGCCCTCTTCGGCGCCCTCGGGCCCCATCTCGCGCTGTGCCGGGTGGTGCATCACGCCGTAGATGATCTTGTTGAGCAGGCGGTCGACGTCGACCGAGTCGTCGTCCCAGGCGTCCATCAGCTGGGGCACCACCCAGGAGACCACCTTGGAAGCGGTACGGCCGGCGATTTCGTTCAGGATCTGAAAGTGTTGTTAGCTCGGAACCTTTGACGATAAATACAGTCACCGGTCGTCTCACGTTGGTAAAATGATCCTTGGACAGCATCGAGTGGGTCGGATCGGTGCAGTCATCATCTTCGAACACGTTATGCTGCTCGTTCTTGCTGCTGTTGATGATCTCGGAGGCGCCAGTCGCGAGCTCGTTCTTGATCTGGTCAATGAGAGGAACGACAAAAGGGGCAATGACCGAAAAGACGAAGATAGACATCTGCTCCTCCAACTGCTCAATGATCTTGGGCAGGATCGGAATCTGTTCGATGGCCTTCGAGATGTCCATGAGAAGCTGGTCGTGGAACTCGATAGCAGGCATGACTTGGTTGAAGGCGTTCCTGACGTAGACAGTGAACTCCTCAGGGTCTCTCGGAGACACACTCATGTTCTGCATCTGCGCAGCCTGAGCGTTGCTTTGGATTTCATCCACCTTCGATTTCTTGTCACCGTCGCCAAGCAAGCCATCGGGGATCTTGTCGAGCAGGTCGCGGAGGAGGCTAGTGTCGTTGTTGCTGCTCTGCTGCAAAGTTCCCTCCAAGTCCTCAATCTCACTCTGGATCATCTTATCGGACACTGTTTTTTGTCAGCTTGCGTGGCTGCGTGGGCCAGAAATTCGAGCAATACATACATTCTCCGGTAACCGAGTGCAAGAAGTCAACGCCACCGAAGGTGCCAGTGACGATAGGATAAACCTCCCGACGAGCACCGGGAATCCGTAGCTTTGTGTTGCGGCCAACGTGAGGGAAGACGTCCCTCTCGCCGAGCTCGATCAGCGCAAGCTCGGTGTAGTTGCTGTGAGCAAAGAAGTCTGCGACGAAGTCAACATCCGCCGAGGTTTACGTAGAATCAGAGCGGCCGTGGGCCTGCATACCCTCGAGACAGTGCAGACCAGTGCCCAGGAGACGCAGAGCTTCATAGAGTTCATCCTTGTTGTTGGACCGGCCATAGGAGCGGCCCAGCTCGATGCACTTGGTAAACAGACGGCGAACATGCAGGGCCGAGGTCATGATGCCGGCATTCTCGTTCGCAATGTAGTTCTTCATGCCTGTCTCCTCATCAACGGCCAGCTCGACCGACTCATCAACAGGGCCGCGCAGACGGCGGTCGTACTGTCTCGCGTCCACGTTATCGGCGTAGTTCTTGGGGTTGTCGATGTGGTCCTCGGGGCGATAGCAGCCCAGGCGTTCGGCGGTAACCTCGAACTCACGGCTCCCATAACCGAAGGTGATGAAGCCGAGGATGCAGAGTAGGAGGCGGATGGCCTCAGCCGAGACACTCTTGACGGTGCCGACGTCAATTGCCTGGGAGTAGTCGCGGAGCCAGTTGCCAAAATAGACGCGGGAAACCATCAGCTTGTCGAACCTTTTGCCGCCGACGGCGCGGGCCATGACAATCTTGAGGAGAGCATCCTCGATATCGCCGTGGCGCCCTAGAGAGAAAACAGCGTGAGCGTTGAAAATATATGGGTCAAGGAAGAGTTTGAACGGGAGGCATCTCACAGTTCTGGCCTTCAACAGCGGAAATGCCTTGGATGTTGCCGGCGCCGAAGGCAAGAGTTGGCCGCACGAAGCAGAAGAGAACAATGAACCCGAGCAGGAACGGGTAGGCCTTGAACGTTGCCATGGTTGCGGTTTCTTCACTGCCTGCAGTCAATCGGTGTGATGTAAGTGCGTGGTAAGAGTTTGGTCAAGAGCGGGGCAGTCGAAAGCGTGGGAAAGGACTTTGAACCGAGTCAAGCCCACGCAGTGTAGTTACGGTTTGATGTCACGGAGAAACACAAGAGGGAGAGTCCAAGTGAAATCACTACGGTGATGGCTTGCAAGAGATAGTCAACAGCAAGCTGTGGCAGAAAGCAAGGGGCCTGCTCCCTCCTCAGGCCGCATTAATGCGTCCGCCCAACGCAGTGTCGCTCATATCATCCAATGTCGAGTTTCAGACGATCGGAGACATGCCAAGACACCATTCAGCTTGTTTGGTCACCGTCGTCGCGGGGCACGGAGAGGGGTGCTGCGGGTGGGAGAGGGGCACTGAGGGACTGATCCGTGTTAGAGGCGGAGCCCGACCTGTGGACCGGGAGCTTGTGATGCGAAGCGGGGCACCCCGATGGGACCCTCCCGAGGTCGCCTTTGCAAGAACTCGGCTGCTGCCAAATGCCGTGCCGATACCGATCCCAAGTGGGACCACGCATTTGCACAGCAAACAGCTTGAAGCGCTGTTTACACAGCGAGATGGGGCATGATCGCCTGTCCTCAAATACGTAAGGTAGCTTGAGGTAATGGTTGGTTTCCTTGATCGCAGCGGAGCCGAACGATATGTAGAACATAGTATCCCTGACTCCCTTGAATAGCGGTCTGACGATGGAGAGCTTCAACGGAAAAGTGGGGAGCATGAGTGGGGCGCAAACTGTGCCGGGATGAAGCCTCTTCTCGCGGTACCTGCTCAGCTCAGAACTCAAACTCGGACAGGACGCGTTTGATGGATCCCAGGACATTGCTTACGCCGTGTCTAGTGTTGACTTGATTTGAGTGAGGTGCTGTGGTTAACTTGCTTACCATACGGTGCTTCCAGTTGCCATGGACTGTTGCGGTTGCTTGCCAAACGGAACGCGTTGTCACATCCTGGTCTTTTCCTCCTACACCTTCAGTCATTCGCGCCCATCTGACCGAGGTGTCGTATGTAGCTTGTCCTTGGGCTCTGCTGAGTTTCGCGCACGTGAAATTTGAGGCTGAAGACATCAGACCAGCCCGTCCGGATTACAGGACGTTGGTGTGTAGGTGCTGGCCATACACAGATAGCTCGGTGGGTGTCTTTTGAACCGGACTCCCAAAATCTCAGATGTGCGGTACTGTGCCTATCGAGGAGATAGCAAGGGGAGGACAGGATAGTGGGCTACCATGTAGAAGCGAGAAATGTAGGGTACCCAGGTGAGACACGGCAGCCTGTGTCGTGGAGGCCGGCTCCAGTACATACTGGCAGAGCGAGATCAGAGGCATTGGAAATGGACAGCGGTGGTCGTTGACTGATCTGTGACAGGCACTGCAACCAGAACCCAGGGCGGAGCAGTTGGGGAGAGAAAGAACCTAAGAGGGCGCGGCGCACCCGTGGACCTGAATTGGGGAAGCTCAGGCCGTTTGGGCTCGTAAATCAGCCAGCCTTCACTGATCGCGGCCTGCTCATTCATCTTCACCTAGCAGCTCCGCCCAATCCGCCCTGCAGCTCCAAACCCTCCTTACTGTGTAGCTTCACAGGCCTGCAGACAACTCTCGGGCGCTAGGCGGTTCCGCGGGCCTCTCCATTGGACAGCTGACGAAGCCTGTGCGACAACCCAATCTCACTCTTGAATGCTTGGTATTAGCCCAAGCAGCACCAGCACGCCAATTCCCACGATAGCGGCGTCGGGTCGCCCTATAACTCAGCAGCGCATTCGGATCCTGTACTGGAAAGCTGCAGGGCCACACCTGATGCCCACGCGGCGCATCTTTATACGTGAGAATTGACGCTCTTTATAGGTCGAGAGATCGGCCGATACCGAGTCTCCAAAGGACGCAGATTCATATGCTCGCTCATTTGGCATGGTAGGCGAAGACGGACGGGGTGCTGAGATCCGGGACACCAGAGGTGCCCCATGGTGATGCAGTGCGGGGTGGACGCCCCAGGTTTGTTGGCACACCCGGGACCTTAGTATTCGACACTGACTTCCATTCCAGCTGCAGGATGTTGAGTCAGTAGTGCTGCTACCTCCATTCTCAACCATTAGTAGCATGAGTAGTAGTGGCTGTAGCAGTGTGGCTCGAGAAGTGCCCCTCAGGTGGTTGAGGCAGAATGCATGTCGGGTACTAGGGTATATAGAGCGTGTCTTTCACAAGGTAGGTACCGCCAGCAAGAACTACCTGGACCGCAATCAGACTCAGTCCAGGTGTCGCATATTAACTCTCGTGAACCGCCGTCCAGGGCAAAGGTGGGCGTTTAGAAGCTTGAGCTTTAGCAGGGCAGTCAGCTAAATAGATGAATGACGGGGGGTCGGATGGGCGCGAAGCCGGGCCGGGGGTCCTGTTGTGATCCATCGATTTTCTTTGGGCGCCAAATTGAGCGACACCTCAGCACACCCGCACAACCTGGACGGATTTTCTGCCTGCCAATTTTCAGCAACTGAAATCAGCGCTGGCACCCCTCTTTAGCGACCCACGTTATAACTTTTCGGTAACCCCTCATCCCCCCAAAAATCCGCCGCGAAAATTTCCTCTCAATCTTCTGTTCATCCCGTCGTCGGTTCCCACCTGCAGCGCCTAGCCTTAGCACTGAAAGCAAAGGCCAGCTCCACCATCGTCGTCCCAAACTCAGCGCCATCATTCCACTGTCGCGATAACTGCCGGATCTGCCCAGCTTAGGTACCGCATCAAACCATCAGCCATGCCGCGCCCGCCAAAGAACAAGGCCGTGCCCGAGCCTGTGGTCCCTGCTGTAGCGCCGGTCACCGTCCCCGTCGCAGCGCCGGCTGCTGTTCTCAACATGAGGGCTCCTGGAGGCCCCCCGGTCATTGACGTCGACCAGTTCATCCGCGTCAGAGATTCGGTAAGCTCCAACTTCATTTCTGCTTTTTTCGCAGCACCACGATCTCCATGTCTAAGAAGCATCACGCTTTCCCGGGCGCATGTCCGCAATTGCAATCGCCCTCCTGCATCTCGCAAGGCTTGGCCAAGGTTGTTTTTTGCACAAGTGGAACAAAACAACACGTTTTACGCGTCTTCCGGCTACGGGTCCTGGTCGCGTAACTCGTTACGCATCTGCAGAAGGATTCGAGATGTTCAGTATGCACTCACCTCGTCGCAAGCCGTCGCCACTTCTGCTATGGGACGCGGCGCGCCCTGCTCTGCCCTGCTCGCGACAGTAGCAATAGGTAGCATGGCATCTCCGGCAATTGTTTACCATTCTCTATTCGGGTGTTGCCTGGGAACAAGCTCCAATACCCTTTTTCACTCCAAAGACTGCAGCTCTGGTTCAGATAAACAAATCTACGTGAAGACACTGCTAACTTGTTGACAGGTTTACCAAAGACTTCAGACAATCCAGGACTTGATCAGGAGCTTTTCCCAGGATTACCTGCGCCAAACCAACCTCCTCATTGGTGAGGGTACCAACCTTGAGAATGGAGCGGAGTTGGATCGCATGGCCGGGCATCTCGCCAATATGATTCCGGCCGCTTTCGTGCCCCCGCAGCCCCCGGTTGAGGAGAAGAAGGAGCGTAAAAAGCGCACTCACGATCCCAACGCGCCCAAGCGTCCTTTGACCCCCTACTTCCTTTACATGCAGACTGCGCGTCCCATCATTGCCAATGATCTCGGAGACCAAGTGCCCAAGGGTGCCGTTCAGGATGAGGGCCAGCGCCGCTGGTCCGTCATGACTCCGGCCGAGAAGCTCGGCTGGAACCAGGCTTACCAGTACAATCTCCGCCTCTACAATGCCCGCGTCCACTCGTACAAGCACGGCAACCCGGACGCCAAGAACATGACGGATGACGAAGCCCGCGCGTACGCGGATCAGCACGGCATCGGGCTGCCGCCTCTGAACCAAGTCGCCGAGCAGGCGCCAGCCGACGACCAGGAAGCCATTGCTGAGCAGCTGCAACAGAGCGCAGCGGCGGAACCATCGCCTCCCTCAGAAGCTTCTGAAGAAGAGCCGGCGGCCCCGGCGGCCAAGACGCCGAAGAAGAAGGAGACCCGCAAGCGCAAGAGCACGGCGGCAGCGGCGACGCCAGCTCCTGCTGCCGCGGAGCCAGAGCCTCCCAAGTCTGCTGCAGCCACACCCGCCAGCCCAGAGACCAAGAAACGGAAGCGGACATCTAAGGCAGTCGAGCAGGTCGAGGAACCTAAGAAGTCTGGCCGTAAGAAGACCAAGGCCTAGATCCTCTTCCTTAACATTGCTTTCTTTGGTCTCTTATCGCTTCCGTCTTCCACTCTCTCTTAGCGTTTCTGGAAGATGAGGTCTCGTCTTTCATTTGATGATACCCTTCCCTGACGAGAGACCGCGGGCTCAATCGCTCCGCTTGCGCGAGATGGGAGGTGCATCACGGACTTCGGGTACGAAGTCGATAGTAGTGCCGGCCTGCTATCCTGGTATTTGCTGTCAAAGTAGCTGTGTATGGGTCAAGGACGGGGATCACTGGGTCTCTTAGTGTCTGGAAACAGTTTCCTGAACGGGTGAAATCAGGAAGGTTCGGGGGCACAGGTGGTATGTCAGCGTTCAGGTTTACGAACTCTATTGATTTCTGTAGGAGTATGTCGGTGGTGCTTGCGCTCGCAACGGATTGCATCAGTGATACATGACTAAATCTCAAACTTTGCCACATCTCGTTGCTTTTTGCGGCATGTTGAGGTGATACAGGCTGATATCAACTGAAGAGCGCTTCGGAGGGATGTCGTGGAGGAACCCAAGTGTTATCCCCAGTTATCGCCGCAAGGGGCTTTGGTCCCGTCCTGCATGAAGCTACCGGTTTCTCCTCTGCCCTCCAAAGCTCTACCCCCGAAGGCTCCGAAGATCTACCTGACCCTATGACAGCCCTGCTCATCGCCTACCAAGCTACGCCAGGTACTGTACATGTACAGTACTTACCTAGCCCATGGAACCGCCGGTTGTTACCGGAGCATGAAACTGGAGCTGGCAGGAACCAAAACTTGGTGAGTTTTAGCCACTGTATACAGTACATACATCAACATTGGATCCGCTGAAAGCTGCTTCAGAGAACATGCTAACTGAGGCCTCAGCGCCACCGGACACCAGAGCATATCTGCAAGTGGCTTCAATTAGGTACCTTACTATAACTCTCGCTCTTCGCCTACTTGAGTCGTGACTGCACGTGAGCAAGTACATTACTCTTCACTTGCACACTTACACCTCCGACAGCGCTCTGCTTCTCTTCTGATCAGGACATTTCAATAACTACCTTACCTATGCCCAGGTGCTTAACGACAACACTCGTTTCGATCTGACTTGGATGACGAAGAAGCATATGATACCTCCTCAAGAGTTCCTGTTCGACCTGCTTATGAAACACCTAGGTAAGGTATTCAATCACATAACCAACCCGCTCACAACCCACTACCCCTTAGACCGCTCAGTACATAAACCGACTCTGCGCCAAGGGCAACTCCAGGATGGGCTCGGCATCACACACCACGCCGTCGGCCTCGACGACGTAGCTCTCGGGATCGACCTTCATGCTGGGCATGGCGTCGTTGAACTTCATGTCGCGCTTGCCGATGCGGCGGCAGTTCCTGACGGGCGCGACACGCTTGCGCAGGCCGTAGGAGGCGACCACGCCGCTGTCGATGCTGGCCTGCGACACGAAGGCCACGCTCATCTGCGGGACGAGGGCGGCGAACATGGGGCGGGCGACCATGGGCTGGATGGAGGGGATCGAGGCGTTGGCGTCGCCCTGTTTTGCACCTTGGTTAGTACGTACCTTATACAGGTGAAGGGAAGGAAAGACGGGAAGAAAAAGGAAAATTCAAATTACCATCTGCGCCCACGAGATCATGCCGCTCTTGACCACGCAGGCCGGTTTGCTCCCGAACCAGGCCGGGTCCCAGAGCACCAGATCGGCCAGCTTGCCGACCTCGATGCTCCCGATCATGTGGGCCATGCCCTGGGCGATGGCCGGGTTGATGGTGTACTTGCTGACGTAGCGCTTGACGCGGAAGTTGTCGGCGCCGGTGCCCTCGTCCTCCGGTAAAGGCCCGCGCTGCAGCTTGTTCTTGTGGGCGGTGTGCCAGGTGCGCAGGATGACCTCGCCGCAGCGGCCCATGGCCTGGCTATCGCTGCTCATCATGCTGATGGCGCCCAGGTCGTGCAGCACGTCCTCGGCCGCGATGGTCTCGGAGCGGATGCGGCTCTCGGCGAAGGCCACGTCCTCGGGGATGTTCTTGCTCAGGTGGTGGCACACCATGAGCATGTCGAGGTGCTCGTCGAGCGTGTTGCGCGTGAAGGGCCGCGTCGGGTTGGTCGACGAGGGCAGCACGTTGGCGTACTCGACGATGCGGATGATGTCGGGCGCATGTCCGCCGCCCGCGCCCTCGGTGTGGTAGGCGTGGATGGTGCGGCCCTTCATGGCGGCGATGGTCTGCTCGACGAAGCCCGACTCGTTGAGCGTGTCCGTGTGGATCATGCACTGCACGTCGAGCTCGTCGCACACGCCCAGACACGTGTCGATGGCCGCCGGCGTGCTGCCCCAGTCCTCGTGCAGCTTGAGCCCGCACGCGCCCGCCTCGATCATGTCGCGGAGGCCGCGCGGGTCGTTGTCGTTGCCTTTGCCCGTGACACCGATGTTGACGGGCAGGTGATCGAGGGCCCGCAGCATCTCGCGCGTGTAATACGCGCCCGGGGTGCACGTTGTGGCGGTCGTGCCAGCACTGGATAAGTAGTAAGGTAGATAATGTCAGCGCGTTCTACATCTTACATGTTACCCCTGAAGTGCAGTTGCTCTTGCTCACCTTGGTCCCGTACCGCCTCCCAGCATGGTCGTGATGCCCGTCGCGATGGACTCATCGGCCTGTTGCGGGCAGATGTAGTGGATGTGGCTGTCGATGCCGCCGGCCGTGAGGATCTTGCCCTCGCCGGCGATCACATCGGTGCAGCTGCCCACGATCATCCCCGGCGTCACCCCGTCCATGGCATCCGGGTTCCCGGCCTTGCCAATGCCCACGATGAAGCCCTCCTTGACGCCGATATCCGCCTTGTAGATGCCCGTCCAGTCGACAACCAGCGCGTTCGTCACCACCAGATCGAGCGTCTCGGCATCTGTCCGCCCCGTGGCCTGGCCCATCCCATCACGCAGCGACTTCCCGCCGCCAAATTTACATTCATCCCCGTACACGGTGTAGTCTTTCTCGACCTTGATCCACAGATCCGTCTTTCCGAGCCGGACCAGATCCCCCGTCGTCGGACCGAACATGGTCGCATACGTCCTCCTGTCCAGCGTCGCGCCCTCGGTCAGGAAGGCCGAATCCCCCGCCGGGTCTGGGGCATGCGCAAACCCGGCCTGCCGCAGCCTCTCCAGAATCTCATCCGCCTTGCTGAAGTCCACCGCCCCGGAGGCGATCCCATTCCCACCCCGGATCACCCTGCCCCCTCCGATCTCCACCAGCGTCACCGTCTTGGTATCCCCGGGCTCAAACCGCACGGACGTCCCGGAGGCCACATCCAACCGGAACCCGTACGCCCGCAACCGGTCAAACTCCAACAGCGGATTGACCTCGATGAAGTGGTAGTGACTGCCCACCTGGACCGGCCTATCCCCGCGGTTGGTCACCTTCAGCCTGATCCTCCTGCGGCCCTCGTTCAACCGGATCACTCCCTGCCTCACACAAATAACTGCGCCAGGCTGGCGTTCCGGCGCGTACTCCTCCGCTTGCGGCAGGGGGAACAGCTCGTCCGCGTTCTCAGGCACCGGCAAGAAGCTGCCGTACAGGGCGCGCGCGAGGTCGCCGTCGTCGGTGGCGATCGGGTTCTGCACGGTGACCAGGAAGGTGCCTGAGGGGAAAGTGCCCTCGACCTGGACCTCGTGCAGGGTCGCGCACACCTCGGGCAGCACGTGCCGGCGGCCGAGTATGGTGGCGCCCAGGGACATGAGGTCGGCGACGGTGTGGTGGCCGTCGCGGATCAGTTCTTGGAGCGTGGATGCGATGAGGGCCTTTTTTTGGATTTCATGAGTATCATCATTATGGTCGGATGTAATTCCATATAATGATATCTGGTGTTCTGACTTACAGTGGCCTCGACATGGTTCAGTCGCACGCCCCGGGCCAGGCGCCGCTGGGCGAGGAAGCCCAGCTGCGAGATGGTGATCTTGTCGATCTGTGCGGGAAAGGCATTGTGTTAGTATAAAGGTGAGTACCCTGTGGTATACTCTGGTATGATATGGTTTGTCTCAAAATGAACGTCGAACCATAAACTGTGTGGTAGAAGCCCGACGTAGGTAGTAGGCGTGACAAATGCCAATGCTCAACTGACCTCTCTTGGGATGAGGTGCATCTTGGCGCACTGCTTGATTCAGGCCTGGGCAGCCCTATGGAGACCCTCCTGGGTGGTACAATTGCTAAGAGATGGCACCTGAGAACAGGACTCGCAACAGAGCAGCAGCCCGTCTGAAAATAGTCTACCACTCCTTGTAAAAGTCAACAAGGAGTCAAGGACACCTTTCGCCTCCTGGCTCTTTCTTCTACTAGTACATCCGTTTCCGGGGCAGTGGGTTGAGACCCCGCATTCACTGATAAGCAGGACTGTTGGTCATTGCTACATCAATCCGGCATTGAGAGAGATAAGGAAGCTCCGGGCTAGGTGGTCTACGTATAAACCGAGCAGTTGAATGTACCGTACCACTTATAGGAGGTAGTACATCGTAGAGGCTAGGACTTATCTCAGACACCTTAGTGTAAACTTGTACAACAGTGAGTCACGAAAAAATACCATGCTTCCGTTCACGCCCTCCGAATGCTGCCCTTGGTCCTGTGCCCCCAGGCGCCTCAAGAAATACTAGCAAGGTAACTGACAAGAGATCCCGAATATGAAGTGTCAATGTCCAACCAGGAGCAAACCAGTCAAGATGCCCAACCCAACGCCATCCAATGCGTCATAACATCAAAAACAAAATCAAGACTGTTCAATCAGCTTCTCCTGAACCCCTCCCCTAGCCAAAACTTCCTGAATCCGGTCATTCTCGATCTCCCTGAATCTGCTCCTTGCTTCCTCCAGTCTTTCTACACCTCGATTAATCGTATCGACATGCACGCTGAGCGGCACCGCCACCTGTGCTCTGGCCAAGCCGGGCTCTGCGACCCGTTCCCTCAAGTCACCGAGTGCCGCCTGAATCTTTTCTAGGTCGCCAATCAACTCGCTAAGCTGTCGGATGGCGTCGGACCGTTGGGTGTCGACGTGTTTGAGCAGCGACAGCTGGCGGTTGAGGTTTGCGATCTGACTTCTGCTGCCACCCACGAGTGCCCACAGTGTCGAGAGGATTTCGTCTTTCCGGACTCGAACCGATGTTTGGGTGCGCGCGACGAAATCGTAGATGGCCTCCGTGTGCTCTCCAGCCTTGGAGAGCTTAGCGAGCACCAACTCCGCCTGGTCGATCAGCTTGGCGATCTTGTCCGATACCAGCGTCGTGTGCTCGATATACGTGTCGACGAGCTGCCGTTCCGTGAAGACGACCGGCTGGAAGGGTGAGAAGACTCGGCTTATCCACGCACCAACGAGACCGCCCTCGTGATGCTCGCCGCCGCCGCTATCCAGCGTGTCGAGGTGGCGCGACGTCCACCGGTTCATGCTGATGACCCAGTCGATGGCCGAACCGACGCGTGCGTTGAATTTCTGAAGGTCTCTAGAAACCGTGCCCACGGTTTCGACGAAACCATCCAATTCCAGGAGCAGCTCGTCCTTGCCCTGGAGGGTGCTGTAACGGACCAAGATCCTTAGGTCGCGGATAGACGCTTCCGTGCGCTTCATCTCGATGGATAAAGGCACGCCGTGCGCTGACTTCTCTACAACTCGTCCGAGCTGCTCCTGGACGTCCATTAGGCTGTCAAACCGGACGCCCGGTTTGCGCTCATCACCATCTGCCGCTGCCGGGCTATAATCCGGGCAGAACGGCAGGTCCAGCCAAGACACTCCCGGTATACGACAGATCGGGGTCAGAGCTGTGTAGAAAGATTTCGTCGCCAAGTTCTGCAGCACGATGATGCCGCCGAAGGCGACATATAACGAGAGCAGCACCGCCAACGGCTTTTGTGCATAGCGAAATGCGAGTCCGACGAGCCTAACGACCCAGAAAAGTGCGTCGAGCGAAGCCCCAGCCAACGATGCCAACATGCGATCGCCAAAGGACGTCTGCTCGTCGACGTACGGCGTCTGGCTGTTATCGGCACGCTGTTCCTCGCCGGAGCTCCCCGTAGTCCCTCCTTGACGGCGCCTCAGTCCACGCGTCGGCGGTGGCGGAGAAAAAGCTCTTACAGTTGTCGTCGACCGGGTGCTCGGCCTCCTCCGCGGGCTCTCGACATCGACCTTGGGCATGTAGAACTCCGGCGGCTCGGGAGAGCGATGCCTTGCCACGTCCCTTGAGCTCTGGCGCACGGACTTTGGGACCGACGGGCGGAACGGCGACCGCAGCAAGACCTGCTCGTCGTCCTCGGCCTTGCTGAGGAAGTTCTCGATGCTGTCGTCCTGGGAGGCCCCGATACTCCACGGCTGGGATCCGCCAATGCTGAAGGGCTGGGACCCGGTCACTTGCGACGGGTCGCTGCCCTCCGAAATCATGAACTCCTCGTCATCGTGCAGAATGGACGTGTCGAAGCTGTCGTTCTCGCCGCCCTCGACCACGCGCCAGGAGCTCTCGGGTTGGAAGTCTCGCTTCGTTGATGAGCGCGTTATTACCATGGTGACACCGCCTGGGACTCGCACAGCGGGTCGCGTCTCGGAAATTCCCAGGCGCAATATTTCGGCGCCCCGGTCCGGAGGGATGTCGTGATATATCTGGCGATAGCGAGATGTGGACGTCGTGAGATCACGCGTCGCGTTTGAAGTGGCAAATCCAGGGATGGAAGGCAGCAGCGCTGTATTATAGACCTCTGGCTGCTGAAAAGTGGGGGTTGGCGTCTACCCTGGTCGTCGAGTTCCTTGTAAACAACACAATGAGTCACTGCAGGCAGCAGAGCCAGAATTCAAAGATTGACAGGAAATGTTGTTTGCTTGCGCGTCGAACGAAGACATCTTTGGAGTCTGCCCGCGTTTGCTTTTGTTGGTGGTTGATCATCGAAGGGTGGATGAGTGGCTGGTATTTGAATGGTTTCACGCGTCACAAGAAACCCAATGTCTCGTGCAGCGTACCGTGTGAGAATGACACGGTAACTTACCGATCAGCTGCACCGTTGGTGCGTTGTCTGCTGCTGTCCAACAAGGTGCCCTGGCAGCTGCAGGGATCTCTGGTCATTGCGACCTCAATTGGAGAAATGGAAATGAGGCTCGGTTGATCTGAGCAAGATAAGGTTTGACAGTGCCACATGCACACTACCACCCACGCAGTCTTGCGCCAGTCAGCAGGATGCGCTTCCTGCGAGCGCGAGTATGGTCTTCACAGCTTTTGTCCAGACAGTATAGGTTACCACAGAGGAGTCCATTCCGCCCGGCCCAGTCCCGATTCTGTTCGTCTTGCGATGCTCCCGGTGCCTCCTCGGCGGACCCAAAATCTGATGCTCCCAATGCCACCTCCTCGGAACCGAAGCCTGATGCACCCGACCACCGGGTCCTTGGGCTGCAGCAGGAACTCTTCATGACATCCATCTACAGCCCGGGCTCGCCCATCCTTCTCCCCAATGGCGCGCGCATCTTCAACCGCCTCGTCGATTTCCTCCGCAAGCAATACGTCCGCTATGGCTTTCAAGAAGTCATCACGCCAACCATCTACAAAAAAGCGCTCTGGGCCAAGTCGGGACATCTTGACAACTATGCCGACGACATGTACACAGTGACGGGCACATCTCACTTGCGCACAGAAGTGACCGAGGGCGGCGAAGAGGATGAGTACGGCCTCAAACCCATGAATTGCCCAGGCCACTGCGTCATCTTCGCCTCGAAGAAGCGCAGCTACCGCGATCTCCCGATACGCTACGCCGATTTCAGCCCGCTACACCGGAACGAAATCTCGGGGGCCCTGAGCGGCCTCACGCGCGTTCGCAGATTCCACCAGGACGACGGGCACATCTTCTGTCGGCCTTCCCAGATCGCCGACGAAATTTCCAAAACGCTCGATTTCGTGCGCCTCACCTATCGGGTCCTTGGCATGGGGCCATACCGGCTAGTGCTCTCGACGCGGCCAGAGAAGCATATCGGGTCGGAATGGGAGTGGGAACAGGCGGAGGAGGCGTTGAAGAAGGCGCTCGGGGGAAGCGGGCACCGCTTTACCATCAACAAGGGCGACGGTGCCTTTTACGGCCCCAAAATCGACATTATTCTAGAGGACTCAGACGGCAAGGAACACCAGACGGCCACTATTCAGCTAGACTTCCAGCTTCCCAAGCGATTCAATCTAGAATATACAGCCCCAGCCCCACACCTGGAGATACGGGGCGAAACCACAGAAGACCCCGAGTTGCTCGCCGAATATGGGCCGGTCCGGCCAGTACTCATCCACCGCGCCGTGCTCGGCTCGGCAGAGCGGCTTATGGCGCTGCTAATCGAGCGCTATAACGGAAAGTGGCCTTTCTGGCTCAATCCGCGTCAAGCTATCATCGTTACTGTTAACGACCAGGAGCCCGTGGTAAAATGGGCACACCATATGCACCGCCTGTTCCTAGGACTACCAAATGAAAGCGCTGACCACCAGCCCGCATCACACCAACAGCCCGCATCGCCGACCGGCCTTGCCGTCGACTTCGATGACAGTCCCCGCACTGTGGGTGCCAAGGTAGCTGAAGCCATGGCCAAGGGGTACGGATTAATTATCACCGTCGGTCCCCGGGATGTCGCGGCGAAGACGGTTTCCGTCAATGCAAGCGCCCTGTCAACGGGGCCGGTCGATAACCACGGGCGGGTTGGGGGTATGGAGCGGCTGACTATGACGCCGGAGAAGGCCCTCCAGTTCATGCTTGACAGGGTGAATATGTATCAGTAGACTCATCCGGCTCAGGCATCAGGTCTGCTGGCAAGGGAACATTGTAACTATCATGTAAATTGATACTATACTAGAACGGCAAAAAGGTGAAAGGATGGGTTCAAATGGTGCATGGCCAGCTGGGACCTACGACACACACAACGCCTTGCTGTTGTACTGTGTAATGGTCAGGTAACCTTTCCTGGCCCTGATGACGCAGCATGCCAACTTGGGAAGGTGGGGTTTTACCGGCTGTTTAAGCTTTCAAGCTCCCGTCCCCCCACTCTCAAGCTCACAGAGGTACGGCCTCAAGCACCGCTTCGGTTCAGTCCTCCCTATCCTTGACTGATGAAACATCTGCAACGAGCAGCCGCCTTCTGCAGACTTGCGCCCGCCAGATCGACTCATTACAACAGATATAACGCCATGGACCTTACCAACCCCTCGGACCCTCCGCCGGATTACATCACGGCCGCCCGCGCCCACGGCATCCACCTCCGCCAGAGCGCGCCGATCAAGAAAGGCCCCTACCCTCTGGAGCTGCCCATCCTCACCTATCTGCGCTCCAAACGGGTGATCCTAGCCAGCGCCTCGCCCCGCCGAAAAGCCCTCCTCACACAAGTTAGCACTACCTCCCCTTCCGCGCTTCCAGGGTAAAACCAGGGCACGAAACTCACATCCACTTAGCTCGGCCTCTCGGATTTCGAAGTCTGGCCGTCCTCCGACCCAGAAGACCTCGACAAGAAGCAGCACACGCCCGAGGAATACGTCGCCGCCACTGCGCAGCGCAAGTGTCTGGCCGTCTATCAAGCGGTCCTAGACAAGCAACAAGAACAGTCCAAAGACGCCTCCTCCAACGATCCAAATCCGCGCCAGCACGAAGACCCAGCCGTGGTCATCGCAGCCGACACCGTCATCGCAACCCGCTCGGGCCAGATCCTGGAAAAGCCCCGCTCCGAGGCGGACCACATACGCATGCTGAAGCACCTGCGCGACACGGTGCAGCACCGCGTCCTGACAGGGGTGTGTGTGCTGGCGCCCAAGGCGGATGCGTCGCACCCGGGGTACGAGATGGCGTCGCATGTCGAAGCCACCAACGTGTACTTCGCCGGGGCGGAGGACGGGCTACCGGACGATGTGATTGAGAGCTACGTGCGGACAAGGGAGGGCGTGGACAAGGCGGGCGGGTATGCGCTGCAGGGGGTCGGCGGCATGGTGCTTATTGAGAAGGTGGAGGGCAGCGTGGATAACGTGATTGGGTTGCCTGTGAGGAAGTGCTTGCAGTTGTGTGAGAAGGTGGTGTTTAGGCAGGGGTCGTATGAAGAAGGGGAAGAGAGCGAGTGAGGGACTGGTGATGGTAATGGGGAGTAAGGAGTCCCAGGTTGGGAAAGGATATGAACAATGTTCAAGGGCGACTACCTATCTTACAGATATTCAAGATCTTGCGGCGGGCTGGGAAACCACTACAGTAGGTACACTTACTTACCTGAAATAATGGCTCTACTCCCATGGAAGTTGTGACAGCTCACCCTAACTTCCATCTTGCCAGCAACCAACTACAGGTACCTTACCTGCATAAAGGAGGCTGTTTCTATGCATATAAGCACTGTGGTAACTGTGACTGTAGACGATATACAAGGCGTACTGGCGCCAGAGGCATTCATCGATGCCATACTTTTTCAGGGCGGCGGGGAGGGCCCTGGAGCACGGTTCGTCCATTCTGACACGAAAGGAATGCTCAGCCATGATGTCGACGAGCCGTTGGCGTTGCTGCTTGTAGGTGCCGAGGTGTGCAGGTATGAGACTCGGAGCGTCTCTGGCAGCCCTGCGTATCAAAGCGGCCCGGGCTGTCTATTTCGCAAGTTCCTGTCCGGAGCGATCAGCCGTAGGTTAGGTCGCTAGCTTCAAGTTGGGTTGTTTCTGTGATGAAAGTATGTAGACTGAGACGCCAGCCTTTGACGTTTCTGATGCCCTCTGTAAATGCAATTGAACTGGTGGTCCGAGGATGAGCCAAGTACCTTGTCAGTGCTTGTCAAGAGAAATGTGACGACAGTGATGCAGCAGCTAGCGATTTGGGAACGATTCCGTTGTTGCATGCGCCTCTATTTCCAACGAGACTTTGGAGAGGAAGTTCCCCCTTTGTCCGGGTGCTCGCCCCGGCTGCCTTATATCACATGCCGGCGGAGCAAACAAGAGTGATCTGACTCGATTCCCCTCCTTTCCCATTCGATCTATGACATCTGGGACAGTGTCTCACTGTGGGTTGAATTGGCTGACTGAGTAAGTTATTGTATCCGTAGGGCTGGTTGGAAACAATCATGTCGTGGGACCCTCGTCCTGGTCGCTGTGGGGAGCTCACTGCAGTGCGCCTTATCGCTTCTCGATTTGTCGCTTATCGCAGGCTCAAAATTTGGACCGGTCAACACAGCAGCAACGACCAAAGCAAAGAGCAGCCGAATTAAGAGCTCAGTCTGCAACCCCCAGAATAGTTCAGCCCAGCGATGTCATCATTACGAAATAGGTAAAATGCAACAAAAGCCCTCGAAACTAAACGCGCCAGAATATGCTGACCAGATACGTTAGTATCCAGAGGCGCGCTCACCGCGAGCGGGCGCAGCCCCTCGAACGGGAGCGGCTCGGCCTGCTCGAGAAGCACAAAGACTACCAGAAACGGGCGAAGGACTACAACAAGAAGAAAGCCGTGCTCAAGTCGCTGCGGCAAAAGGCCGCCGACCGCAACGAGGATGAGTTCTACTTCGGCATGATGTCCCGCAAGGGGCCGGGCTCGTCCGTCACGCGCGGCAAGTCCTTCACCGGTACGGTGGACGGCGACCGCGGCAACAAGGCTATGGATGTGGACACGGTACGGTTGCTCAAGACGCAGGATCTGGGCTACATCCGGACGATGCGGAATGTGGCTGCCAAGGAGGTGCGCGAGCTGGAGGAGCGGTTCGTCCTTGCAGGCGGGACAGAGCAGGTCGAGATCGATGAGGACGAGGACAGCGACGACGACGTCGGCCCGTCAACCTCACAACCACAAAAGCCCAAAAGGATCGTATTCTTCGATGCGCCCGAGGAGAGAGAGCAGGCTTTGGAGGCACAAGCGGAGGATGACGACGCCGAGATGGAGGACTACGAAGATGAGGACGATGAGCAAGCAGTAGCCGCTCGTCGGAAAGCGCAGAATCTGGAGAAGCTTGGGCGGAAACTAAAAGCGGCCAAGAAGAAGCTCAAAGCGCTGGCGGACGCCGAGTATGAGTTGGAGTTGCAGCAGGCAAAGATGGCAAAGACGGCGACATCAGGCGGGATCACAAAAAGCGGACGAAGGTTGAGAGTAAAGGAGAGAAAGAGGTAGTGGCGGGAAGGCTGCTGCTTTCCCTGCCTTTCATAACCCTCGTTTTGGCGTCTGCGACTCCATCTCCCTACTGTACGAGAAGTCAGGCCTCATACCGGAAGGGCTTATTATGCAAAAATACCCAACGCCAGAATACGATGACCATTAATGAACCAACGAGAACTCGATATACCAAGAGTGAGACGCTGCTTTCCGGTCATTTCCATTATCATTTCCGTTCCCCTGTTTGCTTCCGACGCTCGATTACCCTCAAAACTTGCCCAAACCACAACATTTCGCCAGCCCCGACAAGATGGCCACGAGCGTCTTGAAAGCGACCGTCGCACACCACACAAAGCACTTGAACGTGACGGTTATCAACCCCACCAGCACCCTCAGCACACCGGGCAACTTGTCCTTGTCGCCCTTCCCCAGATCACTACTCTGACTCTCCAAGTCCATCTCAAACTGCTCCATCCTCGCCTTCTTCCCCTTCTTCACGCTCTTCTTCCTCTCTCTGTCCTCCCTCCGACTGCTAAGCCGACTCCAACTCCTGCTCCCACGGCCACCCCCTTCCCCACCGCCACCAACACCGGCAGAATACACGCTCCCGTTCGGCCCGCCGAACACAACCGGCGGCGGCTCAAATACCTCGGCCACGCCTCCTCCTCCTCCTCCTCCTCCGCTAGCGCGGCCCTTGCCATCCCCGTGCGCGACCAGCACCAGCGCGGCAACGACCACGTCCACCAGGTACACGGCGTCGATCTTGCTCGCGATGCCTGTGTCGACCTCCAACCAGCCGGCCCCCGTTCCGTCGCGCACCAGCCGCGCCAGGTGCACGGGCGACTCGAGGTGCTCCAGCGTGTACTCGGTCCGGCTGTAGGCCGGGCTGCGCTCGACCGTCACGCAGAAGGGCATGGCCAGCGCCGGGTGCACGAGGAAGTGGTTGCCCGAGTCGGCGTCCCACACCAGGCGGGCGGATTCCTGCTGGGCCAGCGCGACGGTGGCCGCGTCGTTGGCGCGGTCGGCCACCAGGCGTGCTGCGGCGGTTGGCCAGAGGTGGGCTAGCAGGCCGTCGTTGTTATCGTCGTCGTTGTCGGGGTTGGTGTTATTGTTGGCGCCGGCGCCGGCGGGGGAAGAGGAGAGGTTGGTGGAGAGGACCTCTTGCCAGTATTTCTGGTGTTTTGGGGAGGTGGTGGACGGGGTGTGTGTTGTGTTTTGGAGGTTGGCGGGGTAGTTCGACTGCCGGCTTGAGGAGGAGGCGCGCGGCGAAGGCGAGGAGGTGCGGGAATTGGGGCTGGGAATGGCGATTGTGGAGGAGGAGATAGCGGTGTTGCCAGCTTTGAAGGGCTTGTTGGGGTCGTAGCGAGAGAGCGTGACGAGGGCCGAGGCTGAGGTCGGGTCGACTCGTAGGCAGTAGAAGGGCTGGCCGGAAGAGGAGGAGAGGGTGTATGCGGGCGGCGCGTCCGGGGACATGGCCATCTTGAGGCAGTACCTGCGCCCCTCGAGGGACGAGGCTTTCCAGCCGTTGGTCACCTTCCATAGCCCGCGGAGCTCCTCGGTTGTGCTGACTGGCGGCATCACGGCTGGTTCGTGGTGTCGCTGCCCGGGGGCTGGTGGCCAGCTGACATTTGAGTTGGTTGTTTGCCCGGGGCTGATTATCTGGGCACCTGCCTGTCCGCTTGAGGAGGCGCCGGCAGCGGCGGCAGCGCTTCGTGGGGAGTACATCGGCCTGCTGATGGCGGATTGCGGGATGTGGGTTGGGCTCGCTTGGGTCGGGTAATACTCTTGCTGGTCAAGGGGGACGTCGGGATTATACCGGGGAAAGATAGACCGGATGGGTGCCGGTTCTTCGGATTCTCCTGGTTGCGAAGACGAAGACGGCCCGGCCGTTGCGTGGGCTATCGGCGGTTTTGCGATAGAGCTCCGGGATCTCTGACTCGAGCTGCGCACCAGGGTCTGGGCCTCGGAGAAAGCTGTCTCGCATCGTTGCGGCGTTTCCGTCACTGGCTGGGAGCATGTGGTCTCTACTACCGGATCCTCGACTGTGGCGGCCGCGGCTGCTGACGGGCCTGCTGTACTCTCGGCAGATGGCTGCTTCTTCCGCGCATCGAGGGCATGCTGCCACGGGTTGTTAGATACGCCTCTCGGCTTGGTTTCCCTGGCTGACGAATGCCTCCTCGCCTGCGTATGCCTCCCCGCGTGGGGAGGTGTCACCTCGGACGAGTAAGCTGGCCCTTCCTGGGGAGTAGCTGCCCGAGGCCGGCTCTGGGACCTTAATGGTGGCCGCGGGGCATTGTTGGGGTTGGGAAAGAGGGAGAACCCTCCAACTGGAGCCGCGGACATGGCGAGTAGAGAGATCTGCTCTCCTTGACAACGGGTGAGGCTAGATCGCCTTCCCTTCTTTTTCTTCTTCACTCGTTCTTGCAGCTGCGTGCCAACAGCAAAGACAGGTCGATCACAACAAACCAGCGGTGAAGCCCTGCTACCGACACATGATGGCCCGGGCCGAATGAATGGAGGAGAGGTTGACGGGGCTTTGTTCGTTTCCCGGCTTCCTCGACGCCAACAACAATCAGTGACGAAATTGATCCAGAGCCACGGGAATCGGACGAGCAGGGAAATCAATCGTTTTATTCGGAATATCCATTGGGGTGTGCATGAGTGACTACGCACAGCTCAATACAAAACCCCCCTTGTCCATGTCCGCGTGTGCGCCCCCGGCGGGCGGGTGTGGAAGCGGGAGCATGTGCATCTGGGTGTGCGCTTGCGTGCGAGGTAGATTTCAGGGCATGTCTCGGCGGGCAGGCAGCGGGAAGGAAGGTGCCAACCAGCCTATCGTGGCCCCTGGTTTCCTCATGTATGTACCACAGTCGTCTGCTATGGAAGCTTGCTTTTCCAGCTGCAGTGAGATTCGGTAGTGCTAAGCGCCGGACATTCCCTCCAGACCGTGTCGCCTGCTATGAGTGGGTGGAGGCTGGGGTTGTCCAGCGAAAGACGAGCGGGAGCGGACGAGATGGGCGCCCAAAATAGATCTCCTCCTGCGGAATACCCCGCCAGTCCTGGCCAATCAACGATGAAATCACCTTGCAGTTAGACGCTGGCCAACTCTTCGTCGGTTTTGGTGCGACACGGCTACTCGTACCCAGATCTAACCTCTTTTAGCTGGCTCTACCATATATAACCCTAACCACAAGTTCCCGCTTTTCCTTAGGGGCACGATCGCACATTCAAACCAACACATACCGATCGGTTACTTCCATATTCCCACTAACCCGGAGCCCAAACCATAACCCAAAGCCCTAGCCATAACCCGAAGCCCTAACCATAATCCGAACCCCAACCACTCACCACTACCCGCTAGTTGGTGTTGTTGTGCAGCGTTCACTTGTCTAAGATTTAGTGTGGCAGCATACTATGGCTGTATGGGGGTACGAGTAGCCGTCTCGGTTTTGGTGTGCTTTCTCCCTTCCCGCTCGAGTAGGTGTAGGTAACCTCAAGCTGCGACTTTCCAAGGCTGGACCAGCGGAGCATTCTCGCTGCTAGCTTATCAGGTGCTCAATGACACCTAAATCTGAGGACTGCATGATCGGATCTTAAGCGCACCAGAGGCTGGCTGATCGATGGCGCCCTACCAGCCACGCTCATACTCAGTAACCGTCGGTGTAACGTAAGCTTGGAGAGATGTTATCGCCTTCCGTCTTTCTTTCTTTCTTTCTTTCTTTCTTTCTTTCTTTCTTCTATTTTTTTCTATTTTCTTTTATTCTTTATCTCTTCTTTTTTGTTCTCTTCCTTGCTTTCTTTTCAGAAGGATTCGAATCCCCGGCATTCTCATAGCGAGCGCGGCAAGTGCGGGCTGTTGCGGTACAGCGTCACATTCTGCTTCAATCGCCATTGTTGTGAAGATCAACAGTACTCTCGGCCTCGTGGGCAACGCCAGTGGAACTTCGTCTCACGCGGCATGGTGCCCTGGCTTCGTTCGGTACTATGCAGACCAGAACTAAGCCAAGAAGCTGCCGGGTTTATTCGTCCGTTCGTTGAGAACATGGCAGACCTCCCGTCCCCCTAATGGCCCTCGACAGCATGGCGGTATGGCCGCTTGTTCGCACTGCGCCGGATGCTGCTTGGTTAGCTGTTGAGAAGCCAAAATTGGATGCAGTGCCGAATAACGGGCAATAAGACATCCCTGAGTTATTCTTAGTAAGCTAGGAGCAAGCCAAATACGCACAGCAGCCGAAGGCCCATGTAGCTTGTCCCAGGCGAGGAAAGGAGCTCCGTACTCGACCGAGCCGAGCCGGGTTGGGACATCGGCTCCGCCGGCGGAAACCGGATCGCCGTCGGTTGCCGGCCCTGAGGATCCACTTGACCGTGCGGGGCCGCAGGCCCGATCGCAGTGGACTCGGAGCCTTCAGGTTACATTGCCGCTCCTTTCCATGTGTGCGAACGTGAGGTGGTGTGAGCCGTGGGGAAAGGGGGCGTTGAGGCTCAGATCTCACTAGTCAGTGCCCGTTGAAGCTTTTTGGCAAGCTTACCCCTCTTAGAGCTTCCTTGCGCCGCGAGATAACGAAGAATTACAAGCAGGCAGGCTTCTTGTGGAGAGTCTTGTCTCTTCATCAGCCTGGGTCTTCCAACATACATAGCACCTGGCCCTGTCTGCCCCGTCTCCTTGGGTGTGATTCCTTTGCTCCCCCTCTCACGTTCTTGCGTCTGGCTGCTCAAGTATCTGTTTTCAACACATCGGAGTTCTCTGGTCTATAGACTAAATAACCCACAGAACAATGTCGCAACACGTTGCTGTCGTTGGGTACGATACCTTCCTTTCCCTCCAATGCCAACGCACAACCTGACAGCATCAAGGGCCGGCGTCATCGGCCTCAGCTCTGCCCTGCTTCTTCAGCGGAGCGGCTACGCCGTGACCATCATCGCCCGCGACTTTCCTGGGCCCTTCGAGACCATGGACCCTACAACCAAGATCAACTACACCTCCCCCTGGGGTGGCGCCCGTATGTTCTAGCCCTTGACATCTTTTAAACCCAGCCTCAACCACTAACGTCTGAAATTCAAGACAATCGCTGGGTGCCACCACACCCCTCCCTCCCAGCCTCCCTCGAGCGCGAACACGCCATGTCGCTCAGGACCTTTGACCACATGAAGAGCCTGCACGCCTCGCACCCCCACACCGCGGGCATAACCTTCCTCCAGGGGATCGAGTACATCGAGTCCCCCGGGCCCGAATACCTCGCCCTCTCAACCCCGTCCAACCCCAACGCCCTCAACCTCCCGGGCTTCCGCCTGCTCGACGCCTCCGAGCTCCCCGCCGACGGCAAAGTCACCTGGGGCTGCGAGTACGACACGTGGTGTGTCAACCCGATGGTGTACTGCTCCTTCCTGCTGCGCCGGTTCGTGCACCGCGGGGGGCGGGTCCTGCAGCGGGAGCTGCGCCGGCCCGAGGAGGCCTTCTCGCTGCTCGCGTCGGAGGGGGAGCCCGGTCGGAAGATAGCAGCGGTCGTCAACGCCTCCGGCACGGGCCTCGTTCCGGACCCGGCCATGACCATCACCCGCGGCCAGACATGTCTTGTGGCCGAGGAGTGCGATGCCACGGTGACGCGGCAGAATGCCGACGGGAGCTGGACGTTCTGCGTGCCCCGCGGCTTTGAGGGCGGCACGATTATTGGTGGGACGAAGGAGTTGAACAATTGGGATGCGAAGCCGTCGATGGAGGTGAGGGCGAGGCTGTTGAAGCGGTTCGCGGAGACGTATCCCAAGATTCTGGGCGGGAAGAGCGAGATGACGGTGATCAGGGATATTGTTGGACGGAGGCCGACGAGGGACGGCGGGCCGAGGGTGGAGGGCGAGCTGGTGTCTGGTGCTGGGTTCGTGATGCATGCGTATGGGCTGGGTGGAAGGGGTTATGAGCTGTCATGGGGTGTTGCCGAGGCGGTCGTCGAGGGTGTGGAGAGGCATATCAAAGGCGCTGAGTCAAAGCTGTAGTGAGGTCGTTTTTGATACAGACACCTCTACCACTCCCTTTCGCTCTATAAGTATATGCGTCATTTCCTGCTCTTGTCTTCTAACTGTCTTGTGGTGAGGTTGATATTCATACAGAGTTGCGTGCTTTCAGCGTTTCGGGGCGCGAAGCCTTGATCGTTCATTCCACGTCATCCCAACACTCCCTGCCCTGCACTCTCGCCAGCGTATCCATACAACGCCAGCATGGCCGGCCCAGCCCGTCCCAGGTATCCGAATATTACACGGCCGAATCGGAGTTTTCGATCCCGTGTCGACCCTCCATCTCTTTCCTCCCCATATTACCATCCCTCCGAACAACTCCGCCCTCCCACCCAATTCGCGTCACCTCCCTTCTTCCCCATGTTGTTGCGCCCCTTGTGACTGTGACGCCCGATTCCTGCTCGGGAACCCGCCGACTCTCTCCCCCCTCTTGAGCTTCTCCATCTCTCTCCTGGCCTCCTCGCGATCCTTCTCCGGCAGACCCCACCACTCCCGGAGGAAGGCCTCCTGCTCGGCCTTGCGGCGCGCCTTCCGCTCCCGCTCCCGCTGCCGCTCGAGCCGCTGCGCGAACCACTCCTCGCGCGCGGCGTCCTGCTCGTCCTGCGTCGCGTGCGCCTTCATGCAGCTGTTCATGATGCGGTGCGTCTCGCGGCAGGCGAAGGAGGTGGTGAAGGTGCGGCCCATTGCGCAGTCGGCGAAGGCTGGGACATGTGTGCTTTGGTCAGTAGAGTATGGTATATAAATGCGGGCGGTGGGAGTAGTGAGTGTGCGTGTGCTTGTTTGTCGGGGGAAGCGGAGGTCTGGGCGTGAGAGGGAACACACCTTTAATCTCAGCCGCGCACTTCTTCCGCACCCGCGCATGGAAAATATCCCGGATCTGAGCCTCCTGCGATGCCGACAGCGGCAGCGGGTTGCGCGACGGCATGGGCAGGCGCTCGGCCTGGTCGCCGGCTCCTTCCGCGGCCATGGCGGCCATTCGCTGGGATCCCGTTCAGGTGCGTGTGCTACTTAGTGTCTCGCAGACGGCGTGCCGTAGCCCCTCAGTTGCAGTTTGGAGACTTCCGGCTGCTGGGATTTACGGAAGGAGGTGCTCGGTCGTGGTGGTACTGCTACTACCCGTCGTTGGTCATGCGATTGGTCGTGTTGATAGGCGGTTGAAGGTTCACTGAAGGTGCCCTGGGAGCTTCGGAATTGAATTCAGCTGTTCGAGACACAGTGCGAGTGACAGACGATCCACAGTCTCGCACCACCACAACCGGCGATGTAGCCTCTCTCAACTTTCCATGTTACACCAACCAACTGCTCGTTTACTATAGTATACTTTCGAGCACTGATTGTACGCTGCCTTCCGCGCCGATGCTACGCAACGGTATTACACTTTGACATATTCGCCTCCAATGCGCGGATGTGCCCTCCTTACCATTCAACTTTTGTGGGTTTCCTCAGCCAACCCGTCCAGTTCCGAGAGCTGGGCCCTGTCCAAGTCCAAGCTCTCCTTCTCCTTCTTCCCTTTCTTGCCGAAGTTGCTCAGCCACCGCGCCGCTGCCTTGCTCTCCTTATTCTTGGTGGCGCTCACTGACGGCGTCAGACTCGGAATGCTCGCGATGCTGTCGTAGCTGCGACCCAGAAAACTCGGGTTCAGTGCCTCGTCGGCGATGTCCTCTAAATCGCCGATGCTCGACCGTTCCATGGACGTGCCCTTGTCCGAAGCACCTCCGCTGGCCGTGCTGCTGGGCGCTTTCTTGAACAGACCCGACTCCTTTCCGCCAAGCCGGCCAGTCAGACTGAACTTGCTCGAGCTGCCCTTTCGGAACAACTTTCGAACCACGTTGTCATCCTTGAAACTGCTTGACAAGCCCGCACTGTTCGGTTCAGAGAGCGTGTTGGAAAAGGACATGTCCAGCGACAGAGAGTCACGCGACTCGGAAACCGACGTCTGCGTGTGGACCGAGAACCCGTCGCGGGACTTGCGCGACTCTGACGGAGGCTCCATCTCCAGAACATGGGGTTGCGGCATATCTGGTGTCGATGCCACCTCCTTGTTCTTGGATTTCTCCTTAGAGTCCTTAGCTTTGGACTTGTCCTTCTTCTCGATCTTGCTCTTCTCTTTGCTCTCCCTTTCTTTCTCCTTATCCTTATCCTTATCGGATTTGGATTTGAAGATTGCAATGAAAGCCGGAGCGTTGGGGTTCAAGCGACCAAGCGGCTTGGACTGGGCCGGTGGGCGGCTGCCAATAACCCCCACTTCGCTGGGGTTCGGCAGCATCTCCTCGTTAAGAATCTCGTCTTCCGCAGACGCTAAGGTGGTCTTCAGCGCCGACGGCGATCCGTGGAGAGACGGACGTCGAGACGGGTTCCTGGACCAGGGCGCCGCGTCCGAAGGCCACAGACGACTGGGCTTCCCCAGTGCCGCTACATCGCCCGCCGAAAAACCCCAGATCGAGCCGGAATCGGTTGACGGCCGAGGAAATTCTGAGGACGCGATGCTAGCCGGCCGGGGGCTGCTAGGGTCCCTCTCAGGAAACAATCCGCCCGCGGCTCGATGCGAGCTAGAAAAGGGATTGAGGCTTCTAGAAAACATGCGGGAGTGAGGCACATGCCCTTCCGTGATTTCGGGCCCCACCGAGTTGCGGTTGAAGACGCTCAACGTGCCTGATAGGCCGATTCGCCGCTTGGTTAGGCCATCCGGGTCATCTGCCTGCTTTGGGAAGGACTGGCTCTGTCCCTGCTTAAGACTGCCAAGCGGTACGCCTTCCTTTTCCATAGCTTTGGCGGGCCTGGACCGCTGGAAAGAAAAGAAACTGCTCAGCTTGTTTTGTGGCGGCTCCGTCGCCACAGGCGACGGAATCGTACCAGCACCGTGGAGAGACAGACGGTCCGAGATGTCGTTCTGGAAAGGAGGAAAGGGAAGGTTGCTTGATGAGCCATGCGGACTAGAGAATATGCTGCGTGATTTCCCAGAAGAGGCGGGCGATTGCGGGTCCTCGTCGGGAGATGCCCGCTGCTGCGGTAGGAACGGATCGGGCGCGAATATGGATACCGGACTGGGTTCGTCATCGTCGTCGAGATCCGCCAGGATGTTAGAGGGCAGGAGAGCGGTGGCCGAGGGACTGAGCGGCGCAGTTCTCGTACTCGGCTCATCGAGACGGCCCGCAACGTGTGTCGAGAGGTCCATAAAGGGGCCCGGGGCGAAGCCGGGTGGGGGGTTAGCCGATCGCGAGCTCGCAAAACCACCCGGCGTCGGGATGGAAAGGATGGGGTCGATGTGTGAGTATGCCGGCAACGGTGTCGAGACGGAGACGTTAGATATCGAATTGCTCGCGCGATTCCGGCGGCTCAACTGAGCGGCTGCAGAGGGATCGAACTCCAAGCCGGACGGATTCGGCTGGTTGTACAGCCCATAGGGCGTCTGAGGGATGTGCTGCACCTGCATGCCGAGAATGCGAAGCTGCTCATCCAGCCCCCTAGCACGCTTGACCTCGAAGGCCTGTGCCTCCCCTAATTCTCTCCCTCTTCCCCTTCGGAACCACTCACGTCTCTCCTCAGCGAGCTTTTCACGCAAGTCGCCATCCTCCTCCCCGCCTGGAAGCAGTTTCCTGGCCTCTTCTAGCTCCCTCACCTGCTCCCTCCGCTCTTTCAGTTCTGTCTCTAGACGGGAGCACTCGGCCTGTAAATCCTCGTTCTCCCCCCGGAAACACTCCAATTTCCGGTCCCGGGCTTCTTCGAGCTCTGTCATCTGTTGGGTGAAGCTCTCTCGATCCCTGCGCATCTCCTCCGCGCCCTTCTCACACTTGGCGATATTATCGTGAAGCTTGGCCCGCTCATTCTGCTTTTCTTTGAGAAGCTTCTCCTTTTGAGCCTTCCGTTGCATAGCATTACGCATCGTCCGGTCTGTCGAATGCAGCTCCCGTTTCAGCTTCTCCGTCTGCTCCTCTTTCTTCTTATGTTCCTTCTTCTTCTCTCGTTTCTCCGCGTCCAACTCCTCCAATAACGCCCTGTTGTCACCCTCCTCTTTCGCGATCAACGCCAATACGTCCTCAGTTTCTTTCCGGATACCCTCAAACTTCTCCGTCAGCTCCGGGAGCGTCTGGTTACAATCTGCATCGATCTCGTCCCGTATCGGCTGTTCAAGGCTCGTAGTGGATGGTGAATGGCGCCGCGTGACAGTATTCCGCCGTGGTCCTGGTCCCGATGCAGAGTTCACATCCCGAGCAGGCGATGCAGTCGCCTCCGGGATCGTTGGCACTTCCAAAGCGGGGAACGGGCTGCGGGGCCCTCCGCCATCGTCACCAATCTCGCCCGGCGCAGAGCCCCGCGGCTCCTCCGGAATGAAATTAGAAGGAAGACGGGAATTCCCAAGTTGCGGTCGTCCATCACGACCAAACGTTCTCAGCCGGATGACCCGACTGCCGGCCTGGAAGTTGTTGGAGTTTACCGCAATCACACGTACGTTGTAGAAGTGGTTCGGCTTCAAGCCGCTGACGACAATCGCGGGCTCCTGGTTTGCGGCGACCTCCCCCACTAGTATTATGGTTAACCCTGTGCGCAGCGACAGCCCAAGCCCAACCCCAACTCACCATCCACCCCGTTGACCTGAATCAGAAACTTTTGCACAGATCGGTTCGCTGGAGGGCGTGTCCAGTTCACGGTAGCGGCATCAGCTCGGATCTCCGCCAGCGAGACGTCCGGCGGTTCCGGGACATCGACGCCCAGGATGTTGATCAGCTCGGGGACCGGTTTCCACAAGGTCTGCCATGCCCTTCGCACCAACCTGCAAAGATATGCGGTAAGCTTATTGCCAGATTACGAGCCCATCGCACCGCGTCACGGGCGCACACGAAGGCGCGACATCGGCGCGGAAACTGCCACATCAAATCGACATACCAGACTACGGCAGCGCCCGTCAACAACATATTCGCGTGCCTCGCTATCACGAGCTCGAGGTGCAGGGCGGAAACGGTATCGACGGTCAGGACGTAGGCCGAATACGACAGCTCGCGGCACAGTTCCGGAGCGATAGCCCAGCAGAACAGTGCGGCTCCAGCGGCGGCGATCAGGTTGATGTGGGCGGTCTTGGGCTCAGTGAACCACCAGGCGAGACTGGCCGACAGGATGAGAAGCGTGGGCACCAGCGACGTCCAGGAGATCCATGACATGACGCCGTGGTCCGAAGGAAATCGAGCGCCGGATGTTGAGCGAGTCGCGGAGGACAGCAACGGGAGTGGGGGTCGGGGGAAATGAGTCCCAGAAACATCAGAAAAGGGAAAAAAACGAAGTGCCTCCGCTCTCTCGCTGAGATTCGCTTGGCCTGCTTGGCTCGCCCAGCCGCTCATGGGTGTCTCCATTGGCTGTGAAAACTGGAGAACTGGAGCCAGTGGCATTGCCAGAACATGCAAGGTTGATGATGGAAACCCCCAGCTTTGCCGTCCAGTCAGCGGTCGAACGGGGCTGTTAACGCATGCGTTAGCGGAGATCACTGCCGAGAACGTGGCTCAGAATTGGAGCTTACCGTTTCAGGCTCCCTGACTGCCGTAGCCCGGCATCCCTTCAAGTTGCGTTTGCCAACGAACTGTAGTCTTTGACAACCACTTACATAGAAATGGCATTTTCTCTTTCTCTCACATGTTCTCTTTCCTCCTTCTGATGAATAGGCAGCTTTCTTGCGAGGCGGGTATTCGGGGCAGCTTGTCTTACTGTACAGATCGACGGTGTCACCCGAGCACATCAATGAGAACCCCGGAAGGGCAGTTCTGGCGGTGATCGACGTGCTTGTATCGCAATGGAAGCACCTGTTCGCAACACTCTCTGATGCCCACAAAGACAGAATCAGAGACAACATATTCTTTGGCCTCACGGTATCGATTAATTGCTATACCCGGTTACTACTGCATTGGGTTGCCGCAGATGCCAGTATCTGCCCGTCCGGGGAGATGGCATTGCTTCCGACGGACCCTTCTGCACCTTCAGGGTCCAATGTTGAGGCTGCATTCAGCTGCAGCTCGCCGTGCGCACGAGGAGGATCGCGGCATATGGAAGCCGGTTCTGAGTGCCACAAACGGAGGGCGAAGTGAGCTCCCTTGCACAGTGGTGACCGTGGGAATCACAGCAACTGCGCCATCTGATGTCGACTGAGGTAAGGTAGGCATAATTATATCCATCGGGGTAGAAAAGGGCATCTGGAGGGAACCAAAGTCATTGCAGAGAGACACCTAAGCAACAGAATGTTCAATGAGGAAAGCAGCGCACAGAGGATGTCTGCTTGCCCACTGACGGTAACCGTGAGCAGCACTGCATCCCGAAGCGGCTGTCGGATCCCGCGGCCAGCAAACCGGTACAGAGGTACTACCGGCTCCAATTGATTGAAGCGCTCTTTCGATTTGTTGGGATCCCAGTCCCGGGCTTCAGCTGGACTTTTACCTAGGTACGCTCCAACGGTTCCTAGTGCAGACACTTGCTTTCCCTGGGTAACCTGGAACGTTGGTGTAGAGACCAACAGATTCGCGCTCAACCTGGTCAGGTGCCTCGCCACTATCCGCCAGCGGTTGCGCCGTCCCAACTGCCCCTTGGAATCCCCAACCACAGCCCAAGATCAGCGACCTGGTCAGTGCCCCAATGCAGGCGCGCCTTTTCTCGAACCACATTGCATGCAGACGCTCAAATCCAGATCTCAACCGCGATCACCTGCACCAGAAATGTGAATCATTGAGTCTCAGTAATCAACATAGATGATGTTGATGTCTAGCATCCCAGTATCGAAACGGTACTCAAGACTCTCCACCATCTCTCCTCAAGTCTTGTCCTGCTTGTCACGGACTAAACTTTACTACGACGGTATGACATCAGCGAGGGAATCCCGGCCTCTCAACTAGGGTCCGAATCCCAAGGCCGGTCCAGCAAGGACTTTGTAGATTCCCATTTCTGTACCAAGAATGTGGCGATGTACGGTGTGATATTGCTAGGAGATGAAGTACCGGTTTTGTCTCGGCAAAAAGGCCCAGTTCGGCGAAGCGCGGGTGACTGATGGGGTTCTCGGCATTTGTTGAGGAGCCTCGTGATTGTCACTGTCCATCCCAAACTGCTCTTTAACTTCCTCCAGAGTCGACTACGTCCTGCACCGCAGCAACATGATTTCCTAGTTCTGTTCGCAGCTTGCCGGAGACGGTGAGACAGATAGATAACCTTCGCTGTCATTCGAAAAGAAGCCGCCACAAGAGCTACAGCGGCCCGCGCATGTGTCAGATTCTGGCTGCGCAATTTCCATTTGTACCCCTCCCTCGGGCCTTCCCCGATTTCCATCGTTGACAAGCCGACCTAAGGCTCAAGCTCTCGACACTGTCCAGTCTGCCATCTGGTCTTCGCCCACGGACGAAGTTGGCGAAAACGGCTTGGTCATTCCAGGTCGCTCACATTCCTCCACCCGTTTCAGCGCATTGCACCCAAGCAAACCCGCACGCCGGACCCGGTCGCCGGAAACACGAGTCTCGGCGTGGCGGCTCCATTGATATCTCGTGCCTCGGTCCACACCCGAGCAACCAGCAAGCCGATACAAATTTGATCCTATCTCCTGGCCGCCAACTCGTTGAACCCCCTCAAAACTGCGAAATAACTTCCGGTAATCGGGTCCATACGATGCAGTACGTAAGGAACCTCAGCGATTCGGTATCCACGGCATGGAATTCAATCAACCCGGCCACCCTCAGCGGGGCCATCGACGTGATTGTTGTTGAGCGAGAAGATGGCACGCTGGCCTGTTCCCCGTTCCATGTGCGTTTCGGCAAATTCTCGCTCCTGCGTCCGTACGAGAAGAAGGTCGAGTTCAAGGTCAATGGCGTTAAGCAGCCCTACTCCATGAAGCTCGGCGAGGGGGGAGAAGCCTTCTTCGTCTTCGAGACGAGCGACACTATTCCCAAGAGCTTACAGACGTCGCCCTTGGTGTCGCCGGCTTCGAGCCCCCCTCTGAACCCTCAACAGGCCGGTCAACCGGCGCTGCAGGAGCCCGAGTCGCTTGTTCTTGACGACACTGTCGGGAAGGCCCGATCGTCGAGCTTCCACCGGCCACCCCCTACAGTTCTGCATTCCATCCGGCGAGACGGTAAGCAGAGGCCTATGCTGTATGGCTGAGACACTATCGCTAACGAAACAAATATAGGGCTGATCACGCCGAGGTCAGCCTCTCCAGAGCTTTCTCGGGGAGTCCCGTCCTCTACTGATGGTTCCCCCCCGCGTCCCCACAGCGATGTCATTGTGCCTCACACAGCACGGAAACCGCCGCCCAGTGACCACGGTTCAAGCCAAGGCGACAGTCCAATGTACTCGGAGCGGTCTCACAGTCCGCCCCCGTTGACCCCCGCTGAGGCTATGCAGCGGGCGATGAATCTATCCAAAGAACTGTCCGCCGTGAATATCCCAACTCACGTTACGGAAACAGGAGATTTGATGTTGGATATGACTGGGTTCAAAGGCAGCGACGAGGATGCCCTTAGGGCGGAGATCCTTGCTCGGAAGGTGCTGTCGGAAGAGCTTGACGGCAACTACGATATTGGCGCTCTCTTCGGCGTCGACGAACGTGGAAACCTTTGGATCTACCACAGCGAGGAGGCAAAGGATGCGGCAATGAAGAGGGCGACGGAAGCGCAACTGCGTGGCTCGCCCGGCAAGGACATGGATGCCGTGTCTGATCCGGGATACCAGAGCGACAGCAGCGATGCCACGGCTTCGCCAAGCACCACAAGTCACAGAAGAACTGAGTCAGACCTTGGCCAGATGGCCCTGCAGACGCCTCCCAGCTCACCGGGTTCCCCGGCAGCCGGCGACCCCAACCGGAATTACGCCAAGACGCTGCGGTTGACTAGCGACCAGCTGAAGGCCTTGAACTTGAAGCCAGGGGAGAACTCGATGAGTTTCACGGTGAACCGAGCAACCTGCCAGGCGTACATGTACCTGTGGCGGCATGAGACCCCTGTGGTTATTTCGGACATCGATGGGACAATCACCAAATCCGATGCCCTTGGCCACGTGTTGAACATGATTGGGCGGGATTGGACGCATGCAGGAGTTGCGAAGCTGTACAGCGACATCGTCGCCAACGGGTACAACATTATGTACCTGACTAGTCGGTCCGTCGGGCAGGCGGACACCACGAGGGCCTACCTCGCGGGCATCGTCCAGGACGGGTATCGTCTCCCAAGGGGGCCCACGATTCTGTCCCCGGACCGAACAATGGCAGCACTGCGCCGCGAAATCTATCTGCGTAAACCCCACATCTTCAAAATGTCGACTCTGCGAGACATTCGCAGCCTCTACGGGCCCGACCGATCCCCGTTCTATGCCGGCTTCGGCAACCGCTTCACTGACCAAATCTCGTACCGGACCGTCGACGTTCCCCGGACCCGCATCTTCACCATCAACTCCAACGCCGAGGTGTCGCTGGATCTATTGAGTCTCAACAAGATGAAGCTCAGCTACGTCAACATGAGCGAGGTCGTCGACCACTACTTCCCGCCCGTCGGCACTCTTGTGAAGGGAGGCGGCGAGGACTTCACTGACTTCAAGTACTGGCGCGACAACCCCCTTGAGCTCGATGAGTTTTCGGCGAGTGATACCGAGGGCGAGGACGATGTGCATGATGACGACCACGACAGCCAATACGCCGAGGAAGACGACGAAGAAGTGGGCGAGGGCCTTGGGGACAGCTACATGTCTCGGGACTCTGCAGATGACTACGGCGAGGGGAGCATGATGGGCGAGAGCTACGACGAAGAGCGGATGATGGGGTCCACGGTTGAGGACGAGTACGCTGATGATGAAGAAGAGGAGTTGGACGAAGACGACCAAGAAGAAGATGTAGCGGAGGAGGAAGAGGAAGAAGAAGAAGACCACCGGGAGTCGACTCCCGTCGGCGAGACTGGGCTCGAACTGCAGGGGAGAACAACGCATGATCTAAGCGCTGAGCTGATCACGGGTGTGAAAAACCTGAAGGTGGACAGGAAATGATAGACTGATGACAGCATTGCTTCAAGAAGGGGCATCCAACACTGAAAGGGCTGGCGCATACTACAGGATATTCGATGGGACCATAGATAGGGAAGGATACGGGACTGGAGAGGATCTTTGACCGCATATTGCATAGCGCGGCGCAAGGAGGGGTTTATGTTTGTTCGTATAGCTAGAGGTGTATAATCACTGCTTTTGGTCATTCTATTTGAGAAGATTTCGGTGCGTATCTGTACCACAACTCAAGAGGTTACCCTAGGTATCAGAAATGTGAAGTCTGATCCAGCCACGCCCTCTCCCCATATATCCATGAGGTCCCACGAGAACGCCGCAACTCCTAACGATGCTACCGTAGCGAAACATCTCTCCCATGAACTGTCCGATACGGAGAGATCCCAATCCTCAACTCCCTCTCTGCCTTATCTCTCTCCTGCGTGTCAGCCAGCTCACGCCTCGGCCATTTCCTCGTCCTCCATACCCTCATCCCCAAACACATCACCGATCGTTCCCCCTTCCACCCCATCTCCGCCGACATCCTCCGTCTCTACCTCCATGGCATCAGCTCCCCTTCCTGCACCGGGTCCATCAACCATCATCTCCTCCTCGTCCTCTTCCTCCTCGCTGCTCTCCTCCAACCCTTCCTGGCCGGCCCAAACATCCCTCAACCCCCACGAAACCCCGCTCAACACAAACCTCTCGCTCGGCAACCTAACTCCCCACTCGCTAGGCAACACCCTCGGCAACGCAACTTTATTCTTCTCCCTCGCCAACTCCATCATCCAATCTTTGCTCGCCCCACCACCACCCGTGCCGCCCGTCCCGCCGCCCGCACCACCGCGGAACTGGAACCCGAGCCGGCTCGCGATCGCAAGCTGCACGGCGTTGGCGCTGATGGTCGCCTCGCCGACGTTGACGGGCGCCGCGCCCGACGCCGCGCTGGGGCGTGCCCCGGCATGCGACGTGTACGGGTCGGCCGACAGGTGCAGCGCGTCCGAGAGGATGGAGGCCGTGTGGCGGTAGGCGAAGTCCAGCAGCAGTAGCGGCACGCGCTGCTCGAAGGAGGTTACCCCTTGTGCGGTTAGGAGAAGCTCAATGGTGCGTGCGTCGCGGGGTCGCGGGGCCGTGGCCGACTGTGTTGCTGCCGTGGGTTGTTGTAGTTGTAGTTGTTGTTGGGTTTGGGATGCCAGTTGCGAGTTCGCGGGTTGGCCCTGGGAGGAGGAGGTGTTTACTGTTGCTTGTGATTGGGATGGTTGCGGTTGTTGGGTGGAGGGGAGGGGTTGTGAAGTTGACGACGGCGGAATGCCGTTGGTTTGAGCTGCTGTCGCGCCGGCGGCGGACATGGTGGCGGTTGCCGAATTAGGATTGATAGTGGGCGACTCGGCGATGGTCGTAGTGGTAAGTCGCCGCTACAAGGTGCTGTATTATCGCAATGGATTCTTCTGTTGAGCGGAGGAAGTGCAAAACGAGCTTCAGAGCACGGCCAAAAAACGTCCTTTCGCGTCGCCGACGTGGCCCAGCTGTACTCAGTAACCGTCAATACGCGATGTCCAATTGCCATGCCAAGCACATGCGGACCTGGGAGGCGAGCTCCACCAGGCCAGAACAGTCTGTCGGAATTTCAATGATCCGCACCGAGGTGCCAAGTCGAGCGCATTGACCACCGCTTATTTCAGACCACACCAGAAGAGAAAGTCCTGATGTGATGTGCAGCACATCAGTCAGGGATGCAATGGAGGGGCAGCATGGCACCCCACTTTGGGCCGGGAGAGTGGGTGCCGATACAGGACTGTGGTCCCGCGAAACTTGCGATGACTCTTCGCTGTGCATGCTCGGGACTTGTAAATAGAAAGACTCATAACCGGCTCAGCCCATAGTTGCACCGCACTCTTTTCTCGTCGTATCCTCGCTGAACTGCAACCATGGAGACGACGCTGCCGCTCCCCTTCCTTGTCAGTGTCAATATCCCTCCGGGCCTCGGAGGCGAGAAGGAGGGGCTCAATCGCGAGGAGGTATCGTGTCTTGGCTGCGTCTTCTTTGAGGTTGCTCCCCAAACTCTCGACAAAGTCTTGCGCTTCTTGGGGCGCCACAACACCGAATTCCAGCCCTACTTCGACGTGACACGCCTCGAGAACCGCAATGATGTCGTCTCCCTCCTCGACGCCGGTGCTCGCAAGGTTTTCGTCCGCCCCGAACAGCTGCCCGAATTCGCCGAATTCGCTTCTCGTGTTGCCCCTGTTGTGGACGGTAGCAGTGCCACCCAACTAGTCTCTGCCAGCGAGCACGGCCTTCTCGTGTCTGGCTTTGATCAGACATCTGCAGACGCGGCCCAATTCATCGAGGAGAGCAAGGTGAAGAAAATCAAGCAGTTCTTCATCAAGCCTGTCCCGGGGACCGATCTCGAGCGCTTCATTGGTGTTGCGGCACAGTGCAATGCCATCCCTATCCTGCCCTCGACGGGGCTGACAAGCAAGGAGGAGGCGGGGAAGTTGGCGGTGCCCAAGATCCTCGCCGCTACCTGGAAGTCAGACCGCCCAGATGGCCTGATCCCCACCGTCGTTGTCGACGAGCATGACACCGCGTTAGGCTTGGTGTATAGCAGCGAGGAGAGCGTCGGAGAGGCCCTGAAGACTCAGACGGGCGTATATCAGAGCCGGAAGCGGGGCTTGTGGTACAAGGGGGCAACGTCCGGCGATACACAGGAACTGGTCCGGATATCGCTGGATTGCGACAACGATGCGCTCAAGTTCGTCGTCAGGCAAAAGGGGCGCTTTTGCCACCTGGAACAATCGGGATGCTTTGGTGACCTGAAGGGCATCGCCAAGCTAGAGAAGACGCTTGTGTCAAGAAAACAGTCAGCGCCACCGGGTTCTTACACGGCTCGCCTCTTCGCGGATGAGAAGCTTTTGCGGGCCAAGATTATGGAGGAGGCTGAGGAACTCTGTAACGCCAAGACGCCTGAAGAGGTCGCCTTCGAGGCCGCGGACCTCATCTACTTTGCCCTGACGCGGGCTGTGAGCGCTGGCGTGACACTGGCCGATATCGAAAAGAGCCTCGATGCCAAGAGCTTCAAGGTCAAGCGTAGGACAGGGGATGCCAAGGGGAAGTGGGCAGACAAGGAGGGCATCAAAGCTGCTGCAAGCGCTGCGCCATCCGCCCCAGCAGTACAGGAGACACCTAAAGAGGCCGCTTCTCAGAAGATCATGATGAAAGTCTACAACATGGCTAAGGCGTCGCCGGAGGAGCTCGACGAGGCTTTGAAGCGGCCATCACAGAAGTCTTCAGAAGCCATCATGAAGATCGTCGCTCCCATCATCGACGACGTCCGGAAGAACGGCGACAAGGCGGTTCTTGCATACACTCATAAGTTCGAGAAGGCCACTTCACTGACGTCGCCCGTTCTCAAGGCACCCTTCCCCGAGGCTCTCATGGAGCTGCCTGCCGAGACCGTCCGAGCAATCGACGTGTCCTTCGAGAACATCCGCAAGTTCCACGCGGCTCAAAAGGAGGAGAGGCCCCTGAAGGTCGAGACGATGCCTGGTGTCGTTTGCAGCCGCTTCTCACGACCGATCGAAGCCGTCGGTCTGTATGTCCCCGGGGGTACAGCAGTGCTCCCCAGCACGGCGTTGATGCTTGGTGTCCCCGCCATGGTTGCCGGCTGCAAGAAGATCGTCATTGCGTCGCCCCCGCGGTCAGACGGCACCATCACGCCCGAGATTGTCTACGTCGCCCACAAGGTTGGCGCAGAGTCAATTGTCCTGGCCGGCGGCGCGCAGGCGGTTGCCGCCATGGCATATGGCACGGAGAGCGTGAGCAAGGTAGACAAGATCTTGGGCCCTGGTAACCAGTTTGTCACTGCGGCCAAGATGTATGTCAGCAACGACACTAACGCGGGCGTCGGCATCGACATGCCGGCCGGGCCGTCTGAGGTCTTGGTGATTGCCGACAAGGACGCCAACCCGGCGTTCGTCGCCTCGGATCTCCTGTCCCAGGCCGAACACGGCGTCGACAGCCAGGTGGTTTTGATCGCCGTGGACCTCACCGATGCCCAGCTGGCAGCCATCGAGGCCGAGCTGCACAGGCAGGCCATGGAGCTTCCTCGGGTGGACATTGTCCGGGGCTCTATTGCCCACTCGGTTACTGTGCGCGTCAAGACGGTGGACGAAGCGATGGAGATCAGCAACAAGTATGCCCCCGAGCACTTGATTCTCCAGCTCAAGGACGCCGAGAAGGTCGTGGACAAAGTCATGAATGCCGGAAGTGTGTTTATCGGCGAATGGACGCCAGAGAGTGTGGGTGACTACTCTGCTGGTGTCAACCACTCACTGCGTAAGTGTCTCCATTGTGTTGACTGGCAATCTGTTAGTATTGACAGGACGCCTAGCAACCTACGGCTATGCCAAGCAGTACTCGGGCGTCAACCTCGCGTCCTTTGTCAAGCATATCACCAGCTCGAACTTGACGGCCGATGGTCTCCGCAATGTTGGCGAGGCGGTGATGCAGTTGGCCAAGGTAGAAGAGCTCGATGCTCACAGGAGGGCCGTCAGCATCCGGCTGGAGCACATGAACCGGTGATTTTGATTCCTCTACTCCAGCCATATAAAAGAGATATTGGTGAATTCAATAAGGTATCACGGTTTTCTGTGTTCATGGTCAACGCATCAAACCCCGGCACATGGTTTCAAACTTCGGGATGTTGCCGCATCAGTCGATCCCAAGATGGCCGGCTTTTTGGGCCACCGTGCGGCAGGCGTGTTTTGATGGATGTGGCTGCCGATCCAGTGACCTGACCGCGACCATTACCTGTTACGGTACCCAGCTCTGAGCATCTCGAGTTGGCGGTGTGGCTTCCTTAGCGGATGGGTCGTGCGTTTGCGATGCATTTTATGGAACTTCGAAAACAGCAGAGCTGAGTTCCTACCAGATGTGCGATAACAATGTATCGCCCCCGGCGCCCGTACACTAGGTGGTCAACCAAGCGGGCGACCGAAACGGGCTGTGTTATGGCAGGTGACACCGATGATGAGACTGGGCCAGCGAGCCCTGGAGCTTACATCCGGAAGCTTCCGTTGATGGCTCAAGTCCCTGAATCCGGGCGGATCGTCCAAGCCATGATGGTGAGCATCGGACAACAGCATGGACAATATCTTTTCAGCTCTGATGTTTGGCCTCAGCTGTGATGCATGACTTGAAAACTCAATTCCGACGCTTGGGATGACGTGGGAGCATCCCCGAGTCAAGATGCAGGCGGGGAACGACCCTGCCACCCCACATCAGTCACATGCAAGCGGGAATTACGCTAATCTTACCTCCGGTGATGTACCCGCGTATTCCGCCCTGCCAAGCCTCAAGCTGTGCCCAGCGCAGCCCACATTGCGGATGCATCCTTCCATCCCGTTACACTACACTAGATCGCGCGGTATCGCCCGTATTTTCCGTGAGGAAGGCGCTCATATGCCCGAACAGATGAGCTCAGGGTTCCGATGGTCGTCGCGAGAATAGTCCCAGAATCCGCATCGAGACACCGCACCAGATCAACTGATACACAGCAGCCAGTGTTCAAGACCCCACAGGCCAGCTGGGCGGTGGCCGCAGAATCATGAAACGATCAGCACAAAAAAGGGAGGTGTGATAGCCTCGGGTGCTCGGCACGCAAAAGGCCCCTTGGGAACCCTGAGGAGGAGAGAAATATTATTAAAGGAGTATAAAGGGCGTATGTGCATACATCCACGTACATATATGCAATGGTCATAGTCGGGGAAAAGACGCGACAAAACGGCGGCCTCCGTGGTCTCTCATTTCGTCCAAACAGCGGCCGGGCCATCCGCGAACCAGACCGCCGTCTGACCTCGCATTCATGAAAACGGCCGCGCCCGAGTCAGCACCACACTCCAGTTCCAACACACAGCTCCGTGGCATTGTTGGCTCTTTGTAGCCAACCGCCGCATTGCGACCCTCCAGTTGCTCAAAAGCGCCGGCTGAGCCCCGTTTGCTTGCGGGCCTTGTCTTCCTCCGGCATTTCCGGTGCGCCCGTTTGGTCAGCTCATCAACCATCAAGGCATATTGAACAATAACTAGGCGTATTTTATTTTGCTCTTAACAGACCGGCATCCTCAGGCTTCATCAAGTGTTATCGACCGGCCATTCGACTATCGGCACAGAACTTTTCATGACTTGCTGACCCAGCAAAAGTAAATCGCCATGCATTTACACGCCCTTCTTCCGCTCACCCTCCTCCAGCTTCTCACATCCGCCGAGCCCATCCGGATACCCACCCGGAACAATGACTTGATAATCAGCGCGCGAGCGCGCCCCGACGCGCCTAGCGGCGGCTATGCCCCGGCTCAGGTGCCGTGCCCGAATGAGAAGCCCACTATCCGGCGCGCCAACACGCTCTCTAAGAGCGAGACGGACTGGCTCGCAAAGCGTCGCCCGAACACCGTTGATCCCATGATCGAATTCCTGACACGGGCCAACATCGACGGTTTCGACGCAGAGGCCTACATCAGGCGCGTGGCCTCGGATGTCAAGGACCTGCCCAACATCGGCATCGCCGTCTCCGGAGGTGGCTACCGAGCCCTCATGAACGGCGCCGGTTTCGTGGCTGCTGCTGACAGTCGCACCCCCGGCTCGACGGGCAACGGCGGCATCGGTGGGCTTCTCCAAGCCAGCACTTACCTGGCGGGGCTGTCAGGTGGTGGTTGGTTGGTTAGCAGCATTTATGCCAACAACTTTAGCACTGTCACCACACTGCGCGACGGTCGTGAGGGCAGCAGCATCTGGAAGTTCGACAGCTCCATCTTCACCGGGCCCGACTTGCCCGGCATCTTCGACTCAGCTAGGTATTGGGGTCAAGTCGCCGATCAGGTCAGCGCGAAGAAGGATGCCGGCTTCGAGACGTCCATCACCGATTACTGGGGCCGAGCGCTCTCGTATCAGCTGATCGACGCCGTCGACGGCGGCCCATCATACACCTTCTCCAGCATCGCAGAGGACGACGCCTTCTCGAATGCCCAGGCGCCCTTCCCGATCCTGGTTGCCGATGGCAGAGCCCCCGGCACCCTCGTCATTTCGCTGAATGCGACCGTCTACGAATTCAACCCCTTCGAGATGGGCTCGTGGGACCCGACCACCTACGGCTTTGCCCCCATGAGGTACCTCGCCTCCAACTTCTCAGGCGGTGTCCTACCGTCCGATGGCAAGTGCGTCCGCGGCTTCGACTCTCTCAGCTACGTCTTCGGTACAAGCAGCTCCCTCTTCAACGCATTCTTGCTCCAGAATATCAGCTCCGTAGACGGTGTGCCCGACTTCCTCCTCGACGCCGCCACCGACGTGCTTCAGGGCCTCTCCGCAGGGAAGGACGATGTCGCTCAGTACGTCCCGAACCCCTTCCTGGGCTGGAATAACGGCTCCAACCCGACCGCCGAGACCATCGAGCTCGACCTTGTCGACGGCGGTATGGACCTGCAAAACATTCCCCTGCACCCCCTGATCCAGCCGATCCGCTCCGTCGACGTCATCTTCGCCGTCGACTCCTCTGCCGATACCACCTTCTCCTGGCCGAACGGCACCGCCATGCGAGCCAGCTACGACCGCTCCAGAGGCGACATCGCCAACGGCACCCTCTTCCCACCCGTCCCGGACGACACAACTTTTATCTCGCTCGGCCTGAACAGCCGCCCGACCTTCTTTGGCTGCGACGTCAACAATTTCACGCTCTCGGCTGGCCAGACCGCTCCCCCTTTGATCGTCTACATCCCCAACGCGCCCTACACGGCCATGTCCAACGTCACGACCTTCACGCCCAGCTACCCGCTCGACCAGCGCAACGCTATCATCCGCAACGGCTACGACGCCGCCACCCAGGGGAACGGCACGCTCGACAGCCAATGGCCCACCTGTGTCGCCTGTGCGGTGCTGAGCCGCAGCTGGACGAGGACCAACACGTCCGTGCCGGCTGCTTGCGCCAGCTGCTTTGAGCGGTACTGCTGGAACGGGACGACCGTTGCGAGTGCCGCCGTGGTCAGCGGGGGCGGCGGAGCCGAGTACCAGCCTACGTTCAAGATTGGAGATGGGAGCTCGTCGAGTTCGTCAGCCGCGGCCGTGGTTGGTCTGACGGGGAGGTCGGCGTGGGCGTTGCTCGTGGGGTTGGTTGCGGCAGTGGTCGTTTTGTAAGGGTAGCGGGTTCTTGGAGAGTTGTGATGGGTCGAAGGTCCAGGATCCCTTCAATTTCTCGTCGGGGTTGATAAGGGCGGTGAATTTCTTCCAATTCTCACTAGGTATTGTACTGCTTTGTAAAGGATAACTTAATGGGATGGGAAAAGATACCACTAGATTGGGGTCTTAATGTCATGATCATTTTCTTTCTCTTTTCCTGATTTTCTCCTTGTCCGTTGCATCGTGCGCCGGTTCTTTCTTTGGAGCGCCTTGGGACCAAATGACAGGAGAGAGAAGGAATACGCGAACAGTACTGCTGCTCAATGCAACGTACAGCGAAATGAAGCGTTAGCAGGATTCCGAGGTTCGGCTTTGGATCATATACCAATTGCTTTTCGATACCGGAACGGAGACGGAAAAGGGGGTATAGGTCCCCGAACAGCATCTTCCTCACGGCACAATCCCCTTTAAAACTTCCTCCATATCATTCCACGTCCAACGCCACCGAAGATAAAACCTTTAGCACTAAGAGGGGATATTCCCCTATGGAGATAATCGTAAGTTTCGTCAAACCGCAGGACCAGAGACTTGAAGACACTGAAAATTATGATGCAGAGCTCTAAGGAAACAGACTTCTCTGAGTCTGATTAACAACGTTGCAGGCATTCTGTGTCCGTCAGCCCAAAATGGCGAGACACTACTCGCCAGTTATACCAATCCTAGCGATGCCGCCTCACAGAGACCGGCTGCTCACAGCTGTCATTGAAACGTATTGCGATAGGGGCCGTCTACCCTCACTTCCATAATTCCGTCGGGCATCGAGCGGAGCCATTCGGCCCAGCTGTCCATGTTGAAAGCATCATCTGCCAATCGAAACGTCATGCTGATCTGCGTCCCGACATGAGGAGCACCAGGGGCCTCCCCCTTCCGCAGCGGGGCCAGAAGAATAGATGGTAATGTTTTCACACCAGAGAGCTGCATAATCAGCGGCGTGGGAAACCTCGCGATTACCTCCCTCTCCGGGTTCTGTTCCCGTATCATCCTGGGATACAGAGAAAGCAGCTTCGAGTGGAGTTCGGCCGCAGAGAAGGGCTCCTTGAACGGCTGGACGGCCCGCGTCCGGAGCTGGTCTGTCAGGGCACGAGTGAAGGCGCTCCTGCCAAGGAGCTCAGCGTGGTCCTCGCCGGCGGAGGCAGCAATCAATTCCAGCATGCCTTGCCGCCGGGTCCCTGTGTACGAGGGATAGTAGGCACAGTCCATCAGGAGCAGTGCGTCAGAACGGGCGTTCTCAAAGGAGGGTTGGATGGCGCTCCATCGGATGACCGACGCGGGGTCAGCGTGCTTGGAGCTGGTCGATAGAGGTAAGCCTAGGCAAAGCAAGATGGAAGCGAGATTCAAGTCAGCGTACTAACCTTGCGAGGACCGTGTCTCGGTCGCCATTCAGGTAAGTGTACCCGCTATAGTAGAATATTTTGAGGCAGTCGCGCTGATTATGGTCCATGATGAAGTCGGTGACCACCTCGGACAGCCATAGCCAAGACGTCCTGCCTTCATCCGAGGCAGTCGGGATCGACTTGATCTGAACGGCATAGTTGTATTCCTCGTGGAACGTCTTGGCCAATTCTTGGATGGCGCTCTGGGCTCCAAGGTTGTCGTCGTCCTGCCACCGCACTAAAAGCACCGAGACGTGGGCGTAGCGGCTGCGGAATGAACTCGCCAAAATCCGGTCTGCGCTCCCCTGAAGGTCTGTCCTGAAAGTGTCAAAGCCAGGCAGAGGCGGCAAGTTGGCCGTTTTCTCCAGGCGCGGGCCAGATGGTAGAGGTGTCCTGATGCGTGCCTCACTCAGCGCCGGCTGAACGTGTTGCTGCGAAGGCGAAGTGTCTATGTCCATCTCCCGAAGATCTGGCGTAAATGCTGCTCTGGAGTGTAGTGGCGCCGGACTCAGTTGTGGCCCAGCCATGGACGCAAGCGCTTGCGGCGATGATTGGTGAGACCTGAACCTTCTCGCAGCTTCCTCCCACGTCATGTTGTGATGGTTCGGGTGGCACTAGACGGGTGTGAGTTGGCAGATTCGCATGCTTTGAGGTTGGGGGACGAGATAAGGGGCTTACTGCAACCCTCCTCCGCCGACAGTCCGGGCACGCGCCCATCTTCCGGATCAGGTGAGCCCGTTCCCGCTGGACGGCCGTCAGGGGCCCGGTCCGGCGCCGGCTAGCACGGCGTTGCGGAGCCACATCACTTCCGTCCTTTGCAGAGAAAACGGCTTGGGTCGGATAAGAGGGCGACGAAGCCGCGCTGTAGGGGGTCCCAGGCGTTTCGTCGCTGACAAGCGTGGCCGAGGTTACGGCGGTTGCCGCGGTCGATACTGACGAGCTCGTGTCCTTCCGTACCGGCAGAGAGGCGCCTTCGGGCTGCAAGCCATGTTCCTCGTGTGTGGTTTTCGCGGCGGCGCGGCTTTCGGGGCTTGTGGGCAGGTGTTGTTGCACAGAGCGAGGGTCGTCACTGTTGTTGGGCGGCGCCTCAGCCAACTTGATGGCTGGATGCATCCTTTGGCTAGCACGCGCTGAGATATCTACTCAGATGCAGCCAAATCCCATGGTCAATGGATGGCAACCAGAGATCCGACACAACCCCCAACCGCTTTCGCTGCCCTCTCGCTTCAACAGGAAGCTCGACAGCCCCTAGCTTCGCCTGCACACGGACGCGTTGACCGCGTAGAAAGCTTGCGGATTCCGGACCGGGTGCTAAAAACCGGGCGGGAACGGTCCGAAGTTGCGCCAGACCTGCCGACAAGCGATGCCTCCACGCGGTGAGAACCGGTGAACAGCCACGGACGAGACGGTCAGGTAAACCTACACACAAACGGAGGCCGCGGGGATTGGATGGTGGCGGTTCGACTATCGATGTGTGTGGCACTCCGGATGCTGTTCCGCAACTGGGTATGACCGAGAGGCCGAGTCCGGAGGAATGGCGGAGCGAGACGAGGTGTTGGGGCAGGTCTGAAGATGGCCCGGCTAAAAAGACGCCGGTAAGTACCAAAAATTGAGACGACGGAGTGGTGCTGAGACACGGCAGCAACTAGGCGATGCGGGCATCAAGGACTAAAATCATGCAATGCACATAGTACCGTAGAAGGTATATCAGGCGCCGTCAGGTATGTCAAGAAACTGGGAAGGTGGGAGCACCGAGGATGGGAACGATGTCGCACGGCAACCAATGGCTTGCTCAACCAACAACACAACAAAGGCGACGGAGGAGCGTCGAGACCCGGAATGGCCGTTCAACGTCTTGCCCCTAGCGGGGGGAACGGGAGAGGTGAGGAAAATAAACGTTCGAGACGGGAGACGGGGAAGCGACTTGAAGAGCGGGCAACAAGGCATTCAGGAGGTTGTCTTGCAGCCCCCCGCCCCGGGCCCCAGAGCGGCTTTTCTTTTTTCTTTTCTTCCTCTTTTAGAATTAATCCAACCCGCGGTAGGCTCTCGCTTGGAGGTCAATTCAATCAGTCAAGCCCAAAGTTAATTAGTCCGCTGGGGTTGGTGAGGGAAGCCCAACTCGAGATACCCCAGACCACGTGGACCCTGCCATCGCGTACACCGCAGACCGACCCAGTGGAGTTCGATTCAGATCCCGGCGCCCCTCTTTCCCGTGCTGCCGCCCGCCTCGGCCTCTCTGCGCTCATCTTCTCCTTGCATCAGAGAAGGGGGGTACCTACCTAGGTATATGTAATGCATATTCTGCCGCAGTGGGCGGCAATTAGCTTTGGCTTTGTTGTTAACGTTATCTCTTTTGCCTGTCTCATTCCACACCTTTGAAACCTCACGATGCCAAGTGACCAGGTGTTTGTGGGGGGTAATTCATTTGTGGGGGTGTGGCTGATCTTTGTAAGTTACCGTCACGTACCGTCTGAGTAAGTTCCACCACTCATCTTCGATGCCCCCACGCTCCAACTTGGCCCCTTGCATACGGCGTGGACCCTAACCCGGGGAAAGACTGGCTCATGTGACAAACGAAGTTTCCGAGCTCGTTTAGTTACACCTTTACGTAACTGAACACACCGTTACCTCAGTGAACCAAATTCGGGTTCACTACAGTACTTCCGTACTGTGTACTTACTTCACCGGCTGCTTCCGGCAGCCTCACCGCAACCGGTAATCCGATTGGCCATTCGATAGGCGAGGTAGTCATGAAGGTACCTTACCTGACTTCCCGGTAGCTCCCAAGAGCTGTCCTCCATTAATTAACAACAAACGAAACCGGCAAGCCCCTTGGCAAAGCACCACCAGACTGATGGGATGATGGACGGGGGGACAGCTTTGCTCGCATAGTGCGGGCCTGCTCGGAACAGAATCTGGAATTGAACCTGGAATGAATGTCCATGTAGTTATATCTCGGGGGCAGCCATTGGAACCGTTGAGTCCCCAGCGTCGAAGTATGCTGGATGCCTCTAAAACAGCCGTGCCTGTGCCGGGTGGACCTCCTGTCGCTGCATCCCTCCCGCCCCGAACGAAGAGGTTTGGAACCTGCCAGGAGCTTCCTAGTAACTTAACCCCCAACCACGACTCGAAGAGGTCCTTCGCGAAATGCCTTCGTCTTCCGGTCGTGGCCATTGTGCCTGGCACCACTCATCGGAGCATCCGTGGCCGCTGTTTCGCCATGTTCCGAGACCTGGCCAAACAATCGAGGATGAGGGGTGTACAGGCGTACAAGATGGATCGCGATCCCGTGCCGGACTCTGTTTCTTGACCTAGGTTCCCGTTGCGCTAATAATGTGCAGCCACTCACCCTGATAGCTCACCGACACGTAGCCGTGAAGCGCCCCACCCCACTCTATGTGCGGACTGCAAACCGAATGCCGGAATTCAGACCTTCACCTTTTTCGGCCCTATCAGGGCCGGCGGGTTCTCTCGATGCATCATGCCGTGGAGTAACTCGGAGTGTCCCGCATTCTCACCGGTTCGGGCAGGAACGGTTGCCAATGTGGAGGCGTTGGTGACGGCTGGGGAAGGAAGCCTCAGCTGCACTTTCCCCACGCTCTCTCATATGCATTGATACCTGTGCTACCAAACTCCTCCGAGCGGCCCAATCAGCCTGTGTTGACGTTCGGGGCAAGATTATTGCTTCTTTGCTCTGCACTCCGATCTTCGTCGCGATTCAATATCTTGCTGACACACATCGGCCGCACCATGCTGACCGGTGCGGCCCGCAGACAGAGAAAAGGAGAGGATGGGAGAGTGAGAGGGAGGGCTATTTACGCCGTCGTCACATCCAAAGCGGGACGCTCCCAAGCCTCGCATGCTGAGAGGATCCCAAACCGCACCGCGTTTTAAGGGGAGGATAAAGACAAACAGTGTGGCCTGCGTCTCTGTCTTGCCACGGCGCAAGGTACGGCAGTACAGCGAGCGAGGGACATCGTGGAAGACGGCCAAAAGCTACGTCTACCATCCAGCTCGCGGAAGGGCCCATGCAAGCTGCACATACACTTCGGCGAGGTGGTGAGGCATTTCCCAGCCAACCCGGAGCAGGTGAAGGCCTTGGCTCTCTGCCAATGCCAGTTGTCGTCGGCCGAAAAAGCCATGCATGTCGCAATCGATCCGGGTGCCCAATGGTACTCGACGGCGAGAACCTAAATCTGCACTTTTAGGCAGTGGGATGCCGGAGAGGACATTCGGCCAGCTCCAATGGAAGAACTACCGACACGCCAGTCGTTCTTCACCATCGGTAGCATGTCACGACAGGTTGCAGATTGCGCGCAACCATGACTGGCCACCAGTCGAGCTCTTCCCACTGCTATTGGTCACCGTCCCAAAGTCCCTTCCTCTGAGGATGCATTGCCATTCATTGCGAGTCGGTGGGAGTCTGTCCTGTGGACTCTGCAACGGTCCCTCAATCTAGGTGCGCCACTTCAACTGACAACGGAATAGGGGACGGGACAAGCACCCGGGCGTTCACCAACCCTAATGTATCTTCCTCACCGAACTACGACTGCGACTGCAATTGCAATTGCCAATGACATTGTACGCTGACGAGGGGCAAGATACAGACTCATTTCAACCCCCACGGAGTCGTCCATCTTCTCCCTTGACCAAGCCCAATGTCCAACCCCTTTCCCCGGGCTTGAATCTGCAGGTTATGGTCTGCAGCTTGCGAGTCATTTGACTCCCTTTGTTGTTAGCCCGAGAGCCGTCCAGGAATATGTTTTCTTGGTCCTCCAGATAAGCTCTATCATCAGGGGAAATAGCAAGTAGCGCCGCCGTGGACGATCCCTTGAGGATCTTTACGTTCCAGACGGCCGTCTGAATCATGATTCCCAGCAGGAAACTGACTGAAAGGGCTACTTGAATGACTAAGAACGACAGCCACGCCCACTGGATATGGACGTAGCTCTCCGTTGCAAGTACGGTGCCGGTCTCGGAAGTGGAGCTCATGGCGCGGATTCTGAAGCACGTTTACAAGTCAGCGTTACGCCCCTTTTTACCTTTCACTGTGCAAGGCCTCTCTCAAAGTCGTTTCAGGCTACCGAGGAGTTCAACTCCTCAGTTACGGAATAGCGATCGTGTCTGTTTCCGCCTGACGGAGAAGGAGTAGAGGAAAGACATGCCAAGCGCTAAGATTTCGGGAATACGATGGAAACCGCAAGAAGAGATGGACAAAAGAAGAGCAAGGAGAAAGAAAAGAAGAAGGGGACAGTGAGCCGAAGGAAATCCACTTGCGCGTTAGTCAGGCTGGTTGCCACGTTTGTTGTCAGGTTCCTGACCACAGTCCGCATAGCCTCGGAGTCAAGTTCACTGCGGAACATGGACAATCCCAGGGCCTCGCTGGTAGCCGTCTCGCCGCCGATCGTCTTCCTGTAACGAGACGAATAGGTGCCGAAGAACACCGATAGGAGGTAGTTGTTGAGGAGCTTCACATCATCCCTCCTCACGGAGTACACGCCTACGTCGCTTGCCGCGCGCAAGACCACGCGCCGGGAGGACCTCGACGAATCCCGGACAGCGATGGGGCCGTTGCTCGGCTCGTCCTGGACTGCAAGGGTGGACGAATGGACCAGCCTGCTGATCGACAGGCCACGAGACGTTGACACGGTGTATGTGTTGACGCAAAAGTGCAGCAAGACCTCTGCCGCGCGGAACACCCCCTGCTGCGAGTCGGACGTTACTTCGGCCGTCTGGTTGGTGTAGACAAGGAAGAAGTTTGCGATGGCACTTGACACCCTGCCGTCTTGGTCCGAAAAGGCGAGGCTCGTTCGCGCAGGGAGGAAACTCTCTTGGCCGTCTATCACACCAGCTTCCCCACTAGTGTTGGCAGAGGGGTGCGGCCAAGAAATGTTGAGGTTGCAGGTGGTGGTGCTGCCGACCAGAAACAAGCCGTTGGGGAGGCGGGCTTCGCGGGCCGGCTCGTCATTGGCGACCCCCAGCGAGACACCCAGGTTCGTTGCTCTGGTTTGGTTGGAGATGGTGAGCCTGTCGGATATGTCGGCCACGGCGCCGCAGACGGCCAGCGAGCTGAAGTTGCGCCATTCGCAGTCGCCGGAGCTGCAGAGGGGTTGCAGGGCCGGCACCTCCTCGTCGACTGCATGGTAGATACCTGATTGTATCGCTTGCTTCTCGCGTGTGTCCAGAGTCTCTGATAGGTGGGTTGCTGGCTAAGTGTGTTTACCATCTCAGGCGGGAGATCATGCGGGTCTTACTTACCATACGGTGTCGGGTGTGAGTAGGACTCGCTTCTGGCGACCGCGGCCATGCCACCTACTGCTTCGAAGGTCCGCGTTGGGTAGGTTATGGCGCCCTGGGTCAGTGGAGAGACGAGGAAGCCCGTCAGCAGTGTCGTGGCCGCAGACATGCCCAGTGCTCTCCAACATCCGGTCAGCGACATCAGACCACCACACAGGCCTTGGGTATGAATGGGTCTGTCCATACCTTCCCTTCCACTTGCAGAGCAGCATGGCGCTTCCTGCGGGCCCACGTTTTGCATCTTCGAACGTCTGGAAATCTGCCAAAGGCTTTTCGCTTCGAGCGAATGAATTCCACTTCAGCTGCGAGAGCCCTTCCGCCAGGGGTACAGCCAGCGCAACCTCGCATATGGCAACCAGGAATGCCACCAGCGTATTGAGCGAGACCGTTAATGGCCAGTCAGTCAGTCCTCGCCCATCGTACGTCTTCAGCACTGCAACGATGACCGCCAGAGAGGCAACGCTGAGCAGACACCACAGGATCTCGGGCAGCCAGTGCATGCAATACCGGAAGAACGCACCACACCCTTCTCCTCCCCCGCGACCTCGATGCTTTCCTCCATCCCCATCTCCCGGCCCCGTCTTCTTCCTCCGCCGCTTGCGCTGCCGGTCCCAGGACCGCCTCGCCTTTGGCCGGTTCATCCCCTCCGGTACTGGCGGGAAGGTATCGGCTCGCGGAACCGCATCGTCGATTCGCGATTCATCCTTGGGTTCGGAGTCGGGCCCCGGGATGAAATAGTCCAGGTCTTCGTAGTGCATGAACGGGGCGTTGCCATTGCCGACCCCCTGTGCGTTACTTCTGGGAAGCTGCGCCTGCTGCTGCTGCGGATTATGCCACGGCGTGGGTGCAGAGGGCACCGGGGTAACCTCGTTCCTGGCCGTATGAACCGGGGCCGGGATGGAGAGCGAGGCCGGGACGGATGCAGGTGGCAGCTCCGGCGCCGGCCCGTATGGCGTCCGGGTGGGCGCCCGACTTGACTCTTGTGCCCGTGCCCGCGCCTCGTACAGCTCCTGCAGCTCACGGCTTCCTCGCCAGTGTGGCGGCACAGGGTAGGGGATCTCGTTCGGATCCGGCACCGTCTGCCACAATGGAGGACCCTCGGCTCGGATATTGCTGTCCATGGCAGTCGCATGCTGGCCATTCCACAGTCCCGCCTGGCCATCAACGATCCCTCCTCCACCCCAACTGCCCTGCGCCTGGGCTTGCCCTGCGTCCCGGTAGTGCTGGGGCGACGGTAGTGACGGTGCTGTTGGAACCCCATACCCATACTCGTCGCCGTCCTCCTCGTGAATCGAGCTGGCAGGTGAGACAGTGAATTTACCTCCACTGCTAATAGTGCCCATGCGCTCCGGCATCTGACTCCGTGATGAAACCGTGCGTGCGGGCTGTAGAGGGTAGCCGAGTTCCGGGGGAGAGACGCGGCCCGGATCCGCGCTGGCGGGCACTGGTTTCCTCCGGGCGATCATTGTTGGCACGGGCCGGAAAGTGTCGTTGGCGTCGGCATCTTGCTGGTGGTCATTGTGCTCATTGGAATCCTGACCGGGCATTACGAGCGGCGGATGCTGAGAGGAAGAGGTTGACAACACAGTCCCATTGGCATTAGGAGCACGGCAAGCAGCGGGAGCAAAGTCGGCGAGCGGGGCTACGACTGTGAAGGCGCTTCTGCAAAGATCACAACTACTCCGGCCGGCACATCAATCAACGAGGAGGGATCTTGAAGATCGAGCCCGCTCACGCAAGAGGAGATTGTTAGCGTGAGTGGTTTGAAACCTGAGGTAAGCCAAGGGTTTGGAGCAGAGGAAGGTTCAGTAAGCTTTCGCAAGACCCTTGACCTTGACCTTGACCCTGGCCCTGACTGGAGATGCGGGCGGGCAGGCGGACCAACCTGGAAATCTGGTCGAGCCGTGCCGAAACCCGGCGCGACGCATCGTCCTGTGGGTGCGACGATGTATTGCTACTGCGTGCATTATTAGTTACCTGCCGTTTCTGGGGAGGGCAGCACTCTGGAAATTCTGCCGGGTGAAGTCCCCCTCAGCGAAACCACGGGGATGTTGCATTTGCGGCTTGCGACTACAGCCATGTGCAGCACCTACCATACTTATGTAGGTGCAGATATAGAGATCACATCACGACAATGCGGGCACGACCGTAATTTTCCATCTGACATGCAGCTGGCTGCACATCGGCGCAATACATAGCTCAAATTTCGGCCGAGATAAGGTAGGTCGTGGGCAGGCTCGTTAGGGGAGGCGGTCGAATTGCGGCACCGGAAATTCTGCTGCTTCAGTTGTGTGGGCGTTGTTGAGATGGGGATGCAAGCGCGGGTGGGGTAACGAGACTTTCATGTTGGAGTTATGGACTGAGATGGCGCACTGATTGATGAACTGATCTGGACCTTGAGCATTCAAATGGAGAGAGCTCAGAGTTGGAAGCTTCCCCGCAATCTAGAGGGCGGCTTGCCAGGTATGTACATGTACGGGCTTCGTCCGAAGCGCCTCGGCTAGCGAAGCTCCTTTTTCTTGGCCTCTTTGATCTTCTTATTCTTCACTTTTGATCTTTTCCATTTCTTGCATCGGTACGCTAAGAGAGCTAAATATAACACAAATGGGAGCTACATGTAGATCCGTACTTAGCTAAATTTATACGGGTAATCGGTGGATTCCAGCACATAATAAGCGGTGGTCGAGTATTCCTCCGCCTTTCGATGCGAATCCGAAACCGGTGGGTCCCGCTTGTGTGCCGCCCCCCCCCTCCCCCCCCCCCCCCCAGGGACTCGGAGGGCAGCAGGCTCGGACAATGCCGTTGAGCAACAACTCCCGGACTTCAGTTTCCACCCCCATCCCGAGCACGTCCCGACTGGGGTAGTAGTATATCCAAAACCATACCAATATCACACCTATCAACGCTGTTCCGGTGCTGTCATCCTTACCCTACCTCGCTATCTCTCACAATGTAGATGACTACGCATAGCACTCCGCTCTCGATACTTGAGAAGAGGGAAACTGTATGTATGTTCATGTACAATACCGACCGGTCAATAACTTCGGCCCACCGTATAAATCACGACGACAAAGGAAACGCTGGAGTAAAAACAACCCGGTTCCCGAACTCGACGACCCATCCCAGCGAGGTATATACGAGATTGCTTCCCCTGCAGTGTGAACCATCCAACTCCTGAGGCCCAGCTTCCAGCTGCGCGGAAGTGAAGCCAAGTGAGACACAGCGCGATGCTAGCAGTATAAGGATACAAATGTGTGCAGTGGATAACAAACGAGGAGATCCTATTACGCCTCCGAATGATCGTGGCCCGCATGCTCATCATGGTCGTGCCCATGTCCAGAGTGTCTACTCTCCGGTCTCGACGCATTCGGCGAGCAGCAGCCCTGTCCAACACAGTTATCCACACAATCCAGCAGACACACACCCCCCTCAGCGAGCGCACATGTAGGCGGCTGTGCGGCCGTCGACCCGCCCACGCTTGCCGCGGCGTCAGCTTCCTCGACATGTGTGTGCGCCCTGTCTAGGCAGAATTCGGGCTGGATGGTTGCGCTGTGGATGCCGTACGCGTGCAGGCACTTGCGGGCCATCTTGGACAGCTCCATGTACTTCTCGCCGTTGGCCTCGGAGATGGGGAAGGCGACCTGGATATGCATTGACGCGACAACTTTGGTGTCAGAGAGCTGCCAGATGTGTACGTGGTGACAGCTTATGACGCCCGGCAAGGCCTGGATGTCCTCCCTGACGTCGTTGAGGTCGATGTGTTCTGGCGTTGCCTGCAGGAGGATCTTGGATGCCGCCACGGTGAGAGGTATGGCGGAGCGGAGGATAATGAGCGTGATGAAGAGCGAAACGGCGGGATCGGCATAGTAGCGTCCCGGCCAGTCGGTCAGCCAGATAACGAGTGCTGTGACGATTACGCCCACGTTGCCCAGCGCGTCGCCCAGAACGTGCAGGACCATGGCGTTCATTCCCATATCGCCGTGACTGTGTCCGTGCTTCTTGCCCGGCTTCTTCGGCTTGTTGTGATTGTGCGAGTGGTGAATACCCGAACCTCGCCGTGCACACTTCTTCAACGGCGGAGAATGCGATCCAAATCCTCCCTGGCCGGTCTGTGAATCGCCGTTCTTAGCAAGTAGCGGAGTGTGTTCACGCGGTGACGCGTCGTCAATAACGACCGTTTCGTCTTCCGCGTTGCTGTCAGTGCTGGACTCGTCGTCGTGTTGCGGCCGGCTAGCAGCAATGATCTCCTGCCGGAAACTAGCAGGATGGATGCTGAGGTCATCGATGCTGTTGATCGTGAGGCGGCCGTGTCGACCCGCCCCTGGCGTGCGCCGCTCCCTCCGACCTGGAGGCACCCTCTCACTCTCGCCATCTCCGTAAGTCAATCGGCTACGCCTCGTCTGAGACGCCGAGGTCCTGTATCTTGCGACGGCCGCCTCGGGCAGCAGGTCAGCCACGCGCCCTCGCTCGTCTGCCGCATCATCTTCATCCACGAATTGACCGGCTGCTCCTTCCTCGGCGGCGCGATCAGAACCATGGCTGTGTGCGTCCTCGCCGTGCCCATGCTCCCCGGGTCCATGGGAATGTCCGTGTCCTCCAAGCACTGCGAAGCCAACCAAATTCGAAGCGAGTCCCAGGCAACCAACTATCAGGATTAGTTGCGGGTTGCCGATCTCGGGCGGGTCGATGAACCTCGTGAGCGCTTCGAGGAGGATGGAGACGCAGAGGGCAATGAGGAAGACGGCGTTGAAGAAGGCGCCCAGAATCTCGGCACGGAGCCACTAATGCGATCCCTGTCAGTGCATCCTCCCTGAGAGGTCATGGCAGATTCCTGGGGAGCACCTACCCCGTACGAGAACTTGTCCGTCGTTGCCTTCCTTGCCACTGAGACCGCCCACAAGCCGACAACCAAAGAGATGATGTCGTTAAGCTAAAAGGTAACGGGTCAGCAGAGGCATCTTCCTTCAGACTCGGGGGTCCCACCATGTGGAAGGCATCGGCCATCAGCGCCAGCGAGTGGACGGCGAAACCGACGCCCAGCTCAAGCAGGAAGAACATGAGGTCGATGACGAGCATCACCTTGATGCGCGTCGATTTAGACCACCCCATGTTGGGCGGACGAATCGAGGGCGCTTCCTGCGCCTATCCCAGAAGAGAACGGGTTGTAAGATGAATAAGTCCAATGGCAAAACCTAGGGAGGCACTCCCTCGCTCTTTGATGGCAGAAACAAAGTGTTGATTGTCTTGCTTGCGGCGCGGGTCTGCTGCTTGTTGGATTCTTCTGAACCAGGGCCTGGAAAAGCCGCCCCTCCTCCCGGCTTGGCGGATGCGCGCGAACTGAAAATCAAAGCCGCCACCGGATCTACCCCTGCCTCGGCCGACAAGGAGGGCGCCAGGTACCCGGCGAGATTAAATTCCCCGGGAACCAACCGCGATTTATAGCTGCTGCCTGAGATGCAAGTTGCATAGAAATCGGGTCATCAAGCAGATCACAAGCTAAAGGCTCGATTCTGCGCTCCAAGCTTGCAGCGGTTTCGGATGATGAATTTGCGGTGGGCTCAGATTGTCCATGCAACCTCATAACGGCATCAACCGCTTCCGTGACATCAGCTGAGAGCTCTGCTCTTCAGTGGTTGCCGCTTGCTCCGCATTGTCGTCAAGGCCCCACTTCCATGATTTCGTTCCACGTCTTCGGTAACGGGCCGAGGCCGACTGACCGACACCTCGACGGCTCTCCGCGTACGTCCGTCGGAGCCGCTAACGATATGTACGTCCTACGTACGGTACTCTCGGCAAGGTGGCTCCGATGCCGGTTCTGGCGTTCAGCATAATGTTCTGGGCAGTCATAATGACGTCGGCTGTATCCAGGCGTTACGGATCTTGGTCAAATGCATTGGATGTTTCCAATTACACTTTCGGTAGGCAGTACCAGCGACTCACCCACATCGCCCGAAATCCTTCGACTGTAACTACTTGGAAGCTACCGGCTACCAGTACCTAGGGTGACCAGTGGCAGAGATCGTGCGGTACAACTCATGCATCTGGGCTTTAGGTCGGCCCGGCAAGGCTTTCAAGACGCAGCTAACTCCCGCCATTCATCCATGCCCCTGAAAGGGAAGCTGGAGGTCAGATAGCCTCTGAGGCACTCGAGGTTGCGCAGTGAGTGCAGTAGTGAGGCGAATATGGACGAAATGAAAGGCTTGAACCCGGCAAACTGAATCAGGACTTAGGGCCAAAGAAAATCTCGAGAACTCGTGGATATGGCTGGAGGTTTTTTGCTGGGTTAGTAAGATGAGGAACTAGAGCTTCGAGTACAGTGTTCTGACATGGAACATATACCTAAGTCAACGCCATGCCGCGTTAGTGAAGCATCAGTTCAGTGGCTATGCACCTAGGGCATGCCCGTGGTAATCTTGAGGCGCCAATCAGTTCAAGGCTGCTGCCAACCGTTCTTCAGCCCATCAAACAACCTAGGTACCTACAATGATGAATCTACGAGCATGTTGAACCACTGTACCTAATAGTACTACCTGATCGTCGACGGAATCCCAATCTCTTATTCTCTTTTCCTCGCCTTTGTGAAGACTTAGACTGGCTCGAAAGATTGGATTTCTTCGGCACCTGGTTTCCAGGCACCTGAGATCGAGAGCTGAAAGGCCGTCCCAAGACGGCTATGGAACTGGCCCTTCCAGGAGTAATAATATAACCAGGAGACAGAGGTGGATATATCGACAAGCGGAATACTATCAACCCACTCAAATTCAAAAGCACATTGGGCACTTCACTTCGTCGAAATTGCTGTTGCTGTACCACAGTGTTGCGTATAATGGTTGGACCAGAGAGACGTGGCGACGGTGACCCGCGAACGGATATCAGACAAGATACAGACAACACAAAGAGTCAGAAATCGAGGCCAACTTTTCTTGGGGTCCTAAGCACATTCATCCTAGCACGTCTGGTACATCCAGTCTTGTTTGTGTCAGCCCCAGTACTCTCCCCTCACCCTTCGTGGGAGCCTTGCTAGGGACTTGGTGAAACCCGAAGGCATGGAGAAAACCTGATTGTTTCCAGGTCTGATTCGTGGCTCCAGTAATTTGGGGAATCTCTAGTCTTCCGACGCTACGCTTAGGGCCCTTGTCAGTGGTGATGGAGAGTCATGGTTGTGTATGTTTTATATGCGAAGAAGACTAAGGTAAGTACCGAGGATCCTAGGTATGAGGTGCACTCGAGTCTAGAAGACAAGTCATCACCGGCGGGGCGGAGAGCCGTTGAGAGTAGGCTAAGGCGAAGGTTACGACATACATACCATTTCGACATCTGTTGGTATGACTGGCCTCATCGACCCTTCCCAAATCATCCCAGTTTTATGGAGGCCGTTCGCTGATTGGGGCGAGGCCGATGGAACCAGAAGATTCAACCACGTGTCTATTCCGTAGCTATCGAAGTGCTCTCCGGCTGTGCTGCACAAGCAGCTGGGCTAAGTGTTTTGACTCCTAGCACTTCGTCACTCGGTGTTTAGCATGCGCCTTATATGAAAGCTTTCGTGCATGACAACCACGAGGGTGGGAGAATATATATAGACTTTGAGCTTCTTGGGCTCACCAATAAATCAATAGTCATATGCGGCACATTCGCCCTATGCTGGCTTCCGTATTCTCTCGACCGTTGTTTGGATTGATGTCTACAGCGTTACAGCTTGAAGGAAAAGGTAACACCTGCCCTTACACAGGCGTGATGTTGTCTCACAGTGTGTCTTTCTTGGTGTCCTGCCACAGTAACCTCACGAGTTCACTGCGAATCACCATGGAGCGTATCCGAGGGCGGACCGGAGGCTTTGGCCCATCTATAACATTCGATGGACTTCCTTTCTGCATCCCTGCCGGCGTCCACAGTTTCACACCGGAAGGACCCTGTTGGGCTGGGGTTCTCTGCGGCAGATTTGTCAGCACAACCTGTTACCTCGCGATGACTGCGACGCAGATCGGGACCGATTTTGACCGAAGGAAGTTCTCAGTGGTCGATTGCCGTTGCGCTACCGATTCATGATGCTCGATTCAATACACGACAACATATGACAAAGACGCTTCCTAATCATTTGAAATCGCGAGGCTTAGAAATGTCCTCCCGTGTCCCAATCTCTCCGCTGACTGTTGTGTGACTTTCTGGGCCGGTGGAATCTTGGAGGCCGGTCGCGACTGCCATAGCCGATTGATATTTGTATTGTAGCACGGAGGTTTGTTCGAGTATATCAGACGAGGCAATAGCAACAATTCAAGTCGTCATCACTTGCCAGCTGCATCTGATCGCAACAAGCACCAACAGCCACTGCAAAGCTGTCTTTCCGGGAAACAACAAAGTGAAGCAATCACCATGTCGGCGCAAAGCAACATCAAGCCCATCAAGGTCTACGGCAAGGGCGGTCCCAACCCGCCCAAGGTCGCCATGATCCTCCAGGAGTTGGGCATTCCTCACGAGATCATCGACATTCCCTTCAGCGACGTCAAGAAGCCCGAGTATCTCGCCGTCAATCCCAATGGCCGCATGCCCGCCATCTACGATCCCAACACCGACTTCACTCTGTGGGAGTCGGGCGCCATCCTCGAGTACATAATCGAAAAGTACGACAAGGACCAGAAGCTGAGCTTCCCGCCGGGCTCCAACGAAGCCTACCTTGCCAAGCAATGGCTGTTCTTCCAAACGACCGGCCAGGGTCCGTACTATGGCCAGGCCGTCTGGTTCAGCAAGTACCATCCCGAGAAGGTCCCGAGTGCCATCGACCGGTACTTGAATGAGGCGAATCGCGTGACTGGCGTGATCGAGGGCCACCTCGCCAAGCAGAAGGAGCTGTATGGAGACAAGGAAGGCTTTGACGGCCCGTGGTTCGTCGGTAACAAGCTGTCGTATGTGGACTTTGCGTTCGTGCCGTGGCAGGCGATCGCGGCAGGTTACTTTGCCGAGACCTTCCCGGACAAGTTCAAGGTGGATGACTACCCATTGGTGAAGGAGTGGCTGGCTAAGCTGAAGGCCCGCAAGTCCGTCTCGAGCTCGTTGACGTTCTAGATTTGTGAGGAAGAGACTGGGGATAGAGACATCACCGTTTTCAGATGCAGCAGGGCGCACTTGAGGCACACGGAAGAGAGGGTCTGGGCGGACTGTTAGCTGTGGCGTTTCAGTGTTGAACAGAGTTTGTTCAATTCCTTAAACTCAATCGGCCTGAGTCCCGTCGAGCGATGTATCTTTTGAGTCAGTGATTGGATTGTGGTTTCCGAGGAAAGCTTTCACCTCCAGCTATGGATTGATTTTTTGTAATCCGCAATTGGCGAGGTTGCTCGCATCCCGTCCGCCCCGCCACCGGCCCCACACACTTGCATTCACCCCCGTCCCCGTCATCAGGGGTTCGGATAAGCGCTTATCTCAATCCGGTCGCCGGGGACCGCCGGTATGACATACTTTCATTTCACTCCCCTGGACCCATTCCCATCACCTTTGACCACAAATTCGGCGGGATGAGCGGCAGAGATGCCAATTTACCTTTGACACATTCCGATCAACTTTGTGTTATCGAGTTCATGCAGCGAACCTGGAATTGAGCTGCCTCTCCGCCCACCAACTGAATCCTAAGTTCATAACGGCTCCTGTTTTGCAGGCCAACGTCAAACAACATCAAGATGAACTCGGACGCATCTAACCCGGAACTCGAGTCTTTCCGGGAGCAATGGAGGGCCGAGGTACGAGCAAAGCATGGGGCTGCTGGGTCCTCCCGCCAACAGCAACAACAACACCAGAGCGCGGTGGCCGGGCCGTCGTCCACTGCTCGCCCCAGAGCCGCTCCCACTGCACAGCCGCGCGGGAAGCCACCGCGGCCGGCAGAGAAGGCTCCGGTACAAGAGCAGGATGACGACTATGTCCAGTCTCGGTTATTCGACGAAGCTGTGGCTGCCGCACCAGCGCCACCATCTCTCGACGAAGACCGGCCAGAGGGGAAGGAGAAGGGCGAGCCCGTTTCGGCCCTTGACCATTACGAGAAGGCAGTGGAAAGGGAGGCCGCGGGCAACCTGGGAGACAGCCTAAGACTGTACAGGAAGGCGTTCAGGGTGCGTCATGCTGAGCGTACGCGCTATGAGGCGCCAGTAGCGCTGATCAGATATCATCCCAGATGGACGACCGGGTGGACCAGAAATACAAGAACAAGCACTTTCCCAAGCAGCCGCCCAAGCCCGCCCAAGCAGCTTCCTCTACTGGCACTCGGTCACCTGCCGGCGTTAGCGCCCAGATGGAACAGCCGCGGTCAATGACGGACCTCATCGCCAGCTTCTCTCTACTGTCCATCTCGCCAGCGCCGCCCGAGGTCGAGGGCATGCCGCCGCCCCGGTGCCGCTTAGCCGAGATTCCGGAGGAGATCCTGGTACACATCCTCCTCGACCTGGCAGTCCTTGACGCCGGGGACTTTGTGCGCCTCTCCCAGGTGTGCAAGCGCCTCGCCTATCTGGTCGCCACCGAAGACCGCATCTGGCGGCGCATCTGCCTCGGTAACGAATTCGGCTTTGGCGGCATGCACTACTACTGGCAACGCCAAATCACCTGGGAACCCCTCACAGAAGAGGACCTTATCCGGGAAGCAACCGAGGCGGAAGCAGCAGTATCCACTGATACCGATTCCGACACCCCTCCACTACCGCCCCTCACCCTCTCGGAGCGCGCCCAGAGGCAGGCCCAAGAAAGTGCCGCCAACACGCTCGCATTCTACCATTCCCTCTACTCGCGTTCCTGGCTGCGCATGTTCCGCCTGCGCCCGCGGATACGCTTCAACGGCTGCTACATCAGCACCGTCAACTACACGCGCGCGGGCGAGGCGAACGCCAACCATGTCACCTGGGGCTCGCCCGTGCACATCGTCACCTACTACCGCTACCTGCGCTTCTTCCGCGACGGCACCGCCATCAGCCTGCTCACGACCGCCGAGCCCGCCGACGTGGTGCACCACCTGACCCGCGAGGCCGTGGCCCTCCATCGGGGTGGCGCGAACCCGCACTTGCCGAGCGCGGTGGCCCAGACGGCGTTGAAGGGCCGGTGGAGGCTGGCGAGGGAGGCCGATAACCCGGGTGCGTCGCTCAGCGAGGTGGAAGGGGATGTCATGGTCGAGACGGAGGGCGTGAGCAAATACATCTACCGGCTGGATCTCGCGCTGGGGAGTGCGGGAAAGGGTGCGAGGAATAATAAACTGGCTTGGAAGGGGTTTTATAGCTATAACCGGCTGACCGGGGATTGGGCCGAGTTCACCATGAAGAATAACAAGCCGTTCTTTTTCAGTCGGGTCAAGAGCTATGGGGTTAAGGGGGAATGAGAGGAATTTTGCCTGGTGGAGTAATAGAAGGAAATGGTTGCATGGCTTATGACGGAGCTTCAATTTTGCGATCTTTGGCAACTTCGATATATTACCTATATACGATCATAGAAATTTTCATAGATTGATGACAACGAAGTCCTGCCTTCATCTTCAAATTGGAGGTCCGCAGGTGAAAAGGGGTTCAAGGGGGCTTGGCGGAAGATTTCAGTCAGCTGCCAACAGCTGGTTAATTTGTACCTCGGTGCGCGGTCGACTTGCAACACTCCGGGTCAGAACGACAACGAGCGAGCAAACCGCTAACACAAGACGAGATCTCCAATTTGTGCAGGAGTTCGCCGTTGTACCCCTACATCTCCCCTGCTTGCGGCGACAAACAACAGTCTCCCCTCCGAGTTAAGCCCAAAATGCTCTGAACCGAGCTCGAGAAAACAACAACAGACGCCGAGCACCGAGAATGGCGTCTCCCACCGACACAGGAAGCGGCTTCGGCCCGCTCTCCTTCCTCGCCAGCGTCTACGACCTCGACACACTCGACACGCGGTTCACGACGCCCTCGTCGGTGCCATACAGGGCGGCAATCGGGAAGAGGGAGGACGACGCCAAGCCTGACAAGCGAGCGGAGCCGTCGAAATGGGGCACCCTCGAGTTCTATGTGTACTACTTGGTGTTTTTGACGGCGGTGCCGTACATGTTCTGGATTGCATACGATGTGTCGAGGCGTACGTATTCTTTTCTCCGGACTCGCGGGGTTGGGAGCGACCGTGTGTTGACACTGGGCAGCGACGGACCCGCGATATCACAAGTTTGCGCACCTGCTTTCGGATGGCTGGATTCCGGGTCGAAAGATCGTAAGCTCTCTTCTGGTGGTATCATAGCAGGCAGAGCATGCACTGAAACGTCGTTGTAGGACGTGTCGGACGCGCAGTACCACACCTTTCGGACCAACCTGCCGTACATGGCGCTGCTCCTGGTCTTCCATCCCTTGCTACGGAAGGTTTGGAACGCCGTGTATCCCGCTCCCCAGAATGTAAAAGCTGGGAGGATGAATTCCCCCGAGGCGGCGGAAGCGAGACTAAGCCAGCGCGCATCATTTGACTACGCCTTTGCGCTCTTGTATCTGGTCATTTTGCACGGCTTCTCGGCTGCTAAGATCCTCTTGATTCTGACTGTCAACTATAAGCTTGCGACGGGGCTGCCGAGGAAGTATATCCCCGCCGTGACGTGGCTATTCAATATCTGCCTTTTGTTTGCCAACGAGCTGTGCGAGGGATACAAGTTCCGCGACCTCGCGCTTCTCGTGACAGGGCCCCCAGCCAAAGATTTGGTCGCGGACACTCCTTCCCTGGTCAAGCTCGGCGAGTGGCTAGACAGCTACGGCGGGCTCATGAGCCGTTGGGAGGTCCTCTTCAACATCACTGTCCTTCGCTTGATCAGCTTCAGCCTGGACTATTACTGGAGCCTAGACCGGCGAAGTTCCAGCCCTATCGAGGTACGTCCCGTGTGACACGTCCGCCAGTATCCCCTGCGACTTGTTCCGCTCACGCCCCCAAGAAGAAACAGCTCGACCCGGCCAACCTCTCTGAGCGCGACCGCATCTCCATCCCAGCCTCCCCCAACGACTACTCCTTCCGCAACTACCTCGCCTACGCCATCTACGCCCCGCTCTACCTCACCGGCCCGATAATCACCTTCAACGACTACATCTCCCAACAGCGCTACCAGCCCGCCACCCTCTCCCGCTCGCGCACCTTCAAGTACGCCGTGCGCTTCGCCCTGGTACTCCTCGCCATGGAACTGGTGCTGCACTACGACTACGTGGGCGCCATCTCCAAGTCCTCGCCGGACTGGGCCTCGTACACGCCCGCGCAGATCTCGCTGCTCTCCTACTTCAACCTGCACATCATCTGGCTCAAGCTGCTCCTGCCCTGGCGCTTCTTCCGCCTGTGGAGCCTGGTTGACGGCGTCGACCCCCCGGAGAACATGCTGCGCTGCGTGAGCGACAACTACAGCACGCTGTCCTTTTGGCGCGGCTGGCATCGCAGCTACTACCGCTGGCTGCTGCGCTACATCTACATCCCCCTGGGCGGGTCGAGTTTCCGGTCCGGTGCCGAGGCCGTGCGCACTGTGGTCACGTACCTGGTTGTGTTCACCTTCGTGGCGCTGTGGCATGATATCAAGCTGAACTTGCTGATTTGGGGATGGCTGGTCGTGGTGTTTTTCTTGCCTGAGATCGCGGCGGCATATTTGTTTCCGAGGAGGAAGTGGGAGAGCAGACCGACGGCGTACAGGATGCTGTGCTGTGCTGGCGGGGTGGGGAATGTGCTGATGATGATTTCGGCGAATCTGGTTGGTTTCGCGGTTGGCTTGGATGGGCTGGAGAGTATCGTGAAGGGGATTTTCAGGGATTATTCTGGTATGTTTCCCCCGCTCTCCTCCTCGTGACCTGTTTGATTGTGCGTGGGTTGCTGACTTCGTCTAGGCCTCGTCTTCCTTGTTACGGCATGCTCCGCGCTGTTTGTTGGCATACAGGTCATGTTCGAGATACGGCAGTCGGAGTTGAGGCGGGGGATCAACCTGAAGTGTTGAGTGCCGCATCTGCGGCTGTATTATGTCATGCAGAACCTCCGCAAGGACTATCGCCTTTGGCATGTGCATGTGCTGTACATAGGTACGGATAAACCTTGCCTGTTGAAGGAACCAGATCACCTTGGCTTGTCGGAAAAACGGTGACACTCGGCACCCAGATCCGTAAGCAATGAGCCGGTGCGTGTGATACAACATCCTGCACCAGTGCACCTCGCATCCGGTACCACGGCCGTAGCCATTCCGCCTCCAAAGTTATTAACGGTACTTGTGCGAAGATCCATAGGCTCTGCAACCTCGAGTCAACTTTCAGGGCGCACACGATCGCCCGGTGTTGATATGAGACAAGATATGTATGTACGCGGATAAGCTAACCGCACTCAAACGTACATAGGGTATATCCTCCCACAATCCAGTAAGAAATTTCCCAACGCCAACCCAGCGAGGACCTAATAAAGAATGCGTGAAACTGACGAATGTGTCAAGCTTGGGGAAACGGGCCGACAGAACTGAAGCGCATGGTCTTAAGCCATTGTCGTCTCTTGCAGCTTTCCCATCTCCGAGTCTTTCGCTGCTGCAGCTTTCTCCGTCCTCGTCGCAAACTTGCCCTCCTTTCCAAGCTTTCTCTCGGTGACATACTTGCGCAGCCAAATAGCACCCCAAACCAGGCCAAAAACAACGAGGCAACCGACAGCGATGCCGAAGACATACGCCGCCACAAGCCCGCCCTGTGTGCTGGGGTCAAGGAAATCGTACGGGTAGAAGTTCTTTGAGGCCTTGGTGACATATGCGAGCGCCAGATACAAGGCCAGCACCAAGATCAGCCAGGCCATGTGAATCGCCGGCGGCACGTCGGTTCGCGGGACGATAATCTCGAAGAGCGCGAAGACGCTATTGAGCAAGTGCTGCGACACGTTGCTCCAGCCAGCAAATATCTCGGTGAACCATGTTCCTGAGTACAGACGGCCCCAGTAGACGATGGTGACGATGAAGGGGTACACCACGATGGTGGTGTAGAAAGCCGAGTGAAGCGCCTGGAGCGGCCGCGGGAATCGGTCGAGGAGCGGGACGCCCGAGCGCGCGTACGTCGAGGTGTGAATCGCGGCGACGAGGAAGTAGAAACCGAGACCCCAGTAGGTCAGGCTCGTGAAGTAGCTGAATTGACTCTGGGAAGCGTAACAGCCGGTCGCAGCATTGGCACACTGCCACGCCAGGACGAAGATGAGAGTCGTGAAGACATAGAGCGACTAAACAGAGCGACAGACATGAGTCCCGCCAGCCATCACATCGTCTTTGGGAGGGAGACTTACAATCAGGGCTCGGCAGAGGAAGAGCAACCACGGCGACAGCAGCCACGAGGTCTCGAACCGATGGGTCGGGTCCCAGATATCCGTCCCAAATCTGAATGGATTTCTCGCCATGATTGCAGATTGCAGATCGGAGCTTGCAGATCACTTGGCGGGCTGAATGGAAAGGGAAGATGTGAAGCGCGACAAAAGCTCGAGTTGAGAGTGGTCTTCGGCCGACTCTTGGCACCTTTGGTCCATGCCTTGCAAGGAGGCCAAATCCTTCCACTGCTTACTACAGGAGCTAGTTCACGGTTGCCAGGTGAATTGGAGATGACAGCGACTTATAAGCGTTTGGAACTTGCGACCCCGAGCCCAAGAATCTGAGGCTCCCAACCTGCCTGGTCTGGTGTGGGCCTCAGGAACTAGTGTATTTATCCCGGAGCTAGTGTACGCGAGCGACATCTCAACGTAACATTGCCCAAGCCTCAGTGTGGCGGATGACAGGAACTGCAAGGTGGCCAAGCGTTCTCAAGAGGCTAATGGCTTCGATGGCTGGTACAAATCCTGCCGTGTGGCTTGAGTGAGGTTATATACTCTTAGGCCTTGTCCGTTCACGGATTCGGCTTCCAAGGTTCGTGTCGCCAGCCTTTGTGCAGAAACGGTCAGCTGCAGACTCTGGGGGTTTGCAGCTGCTGGCCAGGGTGAAGAGCCAGGTACTGATGACTACCTACGCTAAGTGAGAAGCGAGATGTTTGCCATAGTCTGTAATGCTTTCCTTCTCACGAAGTGAGGATTTCTACATAAACTAACCCTTGCAAAGTCGTTCGGGAGGAAACAAGACATCGCAGTGGTCCAGTTCCATACCACAGGACAATAAGGTAGGGGTAGGTACAAGACTGGACTGTACATGAGCGTGATGAGGTGCGCAGTGTCCTCGGTTCCACGGACCCTTGTGGCGGACACAGGCGCCATTCACCCGCATGTGGATCTTCACGCAACCCCCGGGCCAAAGGCGCATGCCCCTGGACGTGCAGGAGCTGTGCATATTGTATACCTAATGTTGGCACCATTTGTCCGCGACCAACATGGTTCATCGCCTGTTGGCCCTCCTGCATGCTCTTGTGGTCTTGCATACTTCCTGCATGACTGAGAAATGGAGGTGCGGTAGGCGTGAGTTGGTACAGAATGTTGGCGAGGTAAAGTACCGTAGGTAGGTACCGTACAAACTCGCGAAGAATGGAAATACTACCTCCACTCGCAGGGGGGTTTGCAGCCTCAAACCGGCCGGAGCAGGGCTGGCACGGGCATTTTTGGGCAGACACAGGCTGGCACGACTGCAGCCAGCTCAACGCTCAGGTCTTGGCTGCTGCTGTCAGCTCTGATTGGTTCGATGCGGCTGAACTAGCCAATCAGATCTCCTGCAGCCCCTGCGAGTGGAGGTACACTAGTATTTCCATTCTTCACGGAATTGTACGGTATTGGAGAAATGCCCGGATAAGTAACGCTAACCTGAGTAACCTGTTGTATCATACAATCCACCCCTGGTTTGTTTGTTAGCTCGGTACTTTAAGTGGAGTAAAATAAGAGAATCCCTGAAGAATTGCGATAATAGCCCTATTCTTCTCTCAAAACAAGCGTTCTAGCTCCCTAAACGTTAGATCCTGGTGAGGCCTGATTTATAGGGCAGTGCTCGGGAGTGTGAAGCGGATGCTGGCTGTGCTGGGGGTAGGAAGGTTCAAGATCGAGGTGTTGTGGGTCGGATCCGAGGGATTCGGTTGGTCGCATCGCTCACGACGCTCTACTATAGAAGGGAAAGTCTTGTGGGGGGATGTTCCGAACTAACAAACAAACCAGCATTGTCCTGTTGGAGAAGGCCCGGGGCAAGCACTCAAGCTGGAATCGGCAGGCGCGCCTTCCAGTTTGGCCGGCTCCTGAATTGGATCTAGACTCTGGACGGGAGAGCTGAAATGAATGGATGGAGACGAGTTCCAGGCCCGCTCAGCATCCAATTCTTCAGTGTTCACGAAAAGCCCAGCGAGTTATTGGGGACACTCGCCCCAACGCTACCCGAAAAAGTTACTGTGGTAGTAATTTCATTGAAGTTAGGATGATTTTGCAGGGGTTGCTGATGATGGAGTGTCTGCAGGGCAAGACCCGGTTAGGTTCCCAGGGACCGCTCTCGAACCGCGCCAGGCCGTCCAATAGTGCAGGTGGAGCACATATTTGATTTTCCATGTTGCTCCTCCCGCCGGGGAGTTGCTCTCCTTTGGAAGCGCTATCTTCCCTCCTAAAGGCATCACTGCATTTGCTTTGTGCGGTTTTCCTTGACCCTTCCACTGAAGCACGCCGCTGACATTTCGAGCGCTCAAGCGGATGTTTTGATCTCCCCATCTCCATAGTCGAGCCTCGTCTGCGTCCGCCCGGGATTTTCAAAACAGCAGCACCCTCAAACCGGCTAGGTGCGGCCCCTGACACCCTCCCAGACTCGACTCGGCCGCACGAGGGGAATTCACACTCCACTACGAATACCCGGCCGTCACTGCCAAACAGTCCATACTCCATACATATAAGCTCTAGGATCAGATTTCGAGAGCTCGCCCAGTGTTTCTGGTGCCTCCTTCGCCTTCTCACAGCGCCGGCTTTTCGGGTCCGTCACCACCATGTTTTATCCCGGGTCCTCCCCGTGACAGGAGCCCCGTTTTGACGATCTGAGGCTCGCTGCTTCCCCACGGTCCTTTCTTCGCCCTATATCTGATCTACCTGCCGCCGGTTTCCTGTCGATAATCGTGCAAACCGACGCTCACTGCGGAAAGCCGCAGGCCGCATGAGGCTGGGGCCCACCGACGAACCGCCTCCGCCTTGTACGACAGGTTCCTGCCGATCGCCGCGGTGATCTGCGGCCAAGGACAGCCGATCCCCCCGGGTCCTTCAGCACTGGCTCGGAGAACAGCCGATTCCTCCACTATGGCTTTCTCGCAATCTCCATCGGCACGCTTCTCCGAGCTGCCTATCGTACTTGTCCCCGATGTCGATGACGACACCATGGGTCCGGAAGCGGACTCGGAGGCTGTTGCGCGGCCGGGCCCAGAGGAAGCCCACCCACCGTCCGCTCCGCAACACCCCATTCCCTCCATGCAGCAAGCGTTTGCCGAGTCACTTGTGGAGGCTACACAGGGACAAGCCGTGAGCAAGCCGAAGTTACGTACTGGCGATGCCAAAGCCAGGCGGGATGAGCTACTCGACGGTGCCAGGTCGGACCCGCACCCAGCCGCCTTGTGGCGCTGCCGGCCTGGGCAGAAGACACACGAGCTGTGCAGGTTGATGGCGCAGATCTCGTTTGGTGTCTACCTGCTGCTGAACGGCATGGCCAACAGCCAGATTCTGGTCGTTTCCATCCTCCAGGGGCACATCGACGAGGTGGACGAGTTCCTGGAGACGACGCTGGAGGACATGGACCTGGCAATGAAGGATATGGAGGAGCGAATCAAGCACCTGAAGTTGCCCATGGACAACATTGGCGTCTTCGAGCGGATGTTGGAGGATCGCAACTTCCGTATGCAAATTCTGGATGGCAACCAGAAAATCGAGCACATTCTGGCTCGCACTCAAGTTGCGCTGAAGCAGACGACGCAGGATCTCTCCGAGGGCCTCGCGGCAACCAGGGAATTCACGATCTACTTGGCCGAACAGCAACATGGAAGCTGGCGACGGGAGCGCCCCGATGTGATCGACATTTTTGATGCCATGAAGGGAAATACCGACGGGTGGTTCAACGCATTCATGGATCTGCAAGCGAAGGGGAGTTCTCTGAATGCCCTGATCGTCAGGTTGAGCGACATGGTCTCCGAGATGGAGCGGAGGGCAGGCGAAGTGAGCCGCAAGACTCGGGTATGTTGGTTTGTGAGCAAAGAAATTTGGCGAGAAGTTTCCCCGCTAACCGACCCCAATAGTTCAGCATCCAGCCTTATACGTCTCCGAACCATAGCCCTCAACCGTCAGACGTGTCCTCAGTCATGACCTCTCCGGCTTCTCCGCCCAGGAAGATCCCGAAGTCGCCACCCCGGCTCTCGTTACGTCTCAGCACGCTAAACGCAGTCCAGCTGTCCGTCGATGCTGAGATTGAACCAACGACGACGCAGGATGAGACAACTGAGCAACAAGGGGCGGATTTGACAACACCCCGATCACCTCTTATGGTAACCTCAAGGTCACCACCGCCCGAGTCGCCTGCCGAACCCTCTCCAGAATCGCCGGAGAAGCTGCCGCCCCAATCACTCCCTCCTCGAAACCCCCGGCGACTTTCTAAAAGGCCGTCGGCGCTGCTTGATGCTCCTAAGCTTGAAACGTCCAATGAAGACAACGAAGAAGATGAGAGGGGCGACTTGTATATCTTGCAACCTAGAACATACACGCCTCAGCTGCCCTCCCCACAGCCCTCGCCTCGCATACTTGATGAGCGGCCCAAGGTGGACGAGGCCCCCAAGGCTGATGAGCGGTCCAAGGCGCAGATAGAGGTCCAAGGGCCAACGGTTGAGTCTTCACCTTCTTCGGTTGAATCCATCTTGCAACCTAGAACATACACGCCTCAGCTGCCATCCCCACAGCCCTCGCCCCGCATAACTGATGAGCGGCCCAAGGCACAGGTCGAGGTTCAAAGGCCAACAGTTGGATCTTCGGCTTCTTCGGTTGGATCCGCGGCGCAACTGACGATCGAGCACGCCAAACCCCGAGTCGAGCAACTGCCGTCGAAGGCACAAGCATACAGACCAAAGGTCGTCGACATCGGATCGAAGACGGATCTAAAATACGCTCCCGGACGGAACCAGACACCACGAGCAGATTCCCAAGCAAAGTCGGGGCCGGACCCGGCTCAAGCACCAGAATTGGTTATACCGCAGGATCCTGAAGAGCAGGCGAGGCCGAGAAGTTCGCTGCGACAACGCATCTCGCTGAAAACGAATCCTCCCGACTCTATACAGGTACTGCCCCCCAGTACTTTCGACCCGCACCGGCCGTTTCACACGATTGCTCGGGTCCAGCAAGCCCCCGATTCCGCATACGGGTCCGATTTGGAGCGGGCGCCAGTCAACTCCATGACGTCCATCAACTCTTCAGTGGCGGAATTTGCCCCGCCTTTCGTTCACCCGGGCATGATCCCATCACCGCACTCTGAAAGGCAATTTTTCCGCCCGGTACAAGCCAGTCCGTACTCGCCGCTGCAGCAGAGGCCACACACATCCCACACCATCAATGCCCACCATTTCCCAGCGCCGCCGAGGCACACCCCCTCGGCTATGGGCATGAGCGTTATGAGCAGCGGGGCCTCCATGACGAACCAGACGGTCGGTGGGAAGACGGTAAAGAAGAAGCGGAGCGCATTCGGCTGGCTGAAGAAGGCCTTCTCTCTGGACGAAGAGGAGCGGGCCGTGTTCGAACAGAGGAAGAGAGAGCAGCTCGCCAACCCATATTATGAACCGCCAACCCAACAGTTTCTGGACGGCAAACGCATTCGGCCGCGTCCGGCGTACTAGGCCTAACCGGGCGGCCTGGTGGTATTCCTGTCCAACGCTCACGGGAAGCTGGGAAGCTGGTAACGAACATGCCAGCTAGTACGGGATGGGCCGGTTTCACATCACCCGACCCGACCCACGTCCCGAGAAACATCTATGCGTTCCGCTTCGTCGGAAGCGGTGTCGCTTGCTGCTTTATGCATCTGATACCCGGCGGGTCCTGTACCCTGCGGCACATGAGACACCACCATCTCATGCGAACTATAAAGTTTCCCCGGGATGCTTGTAGACTTTGCTTTTCCTTTTATCGTACTCGGGCTGGTTGTGGTCTGCTAATCTACTGTGTAATTTTGAGGCGCGATGGAATGCTCCGGATATTGAATACCAGCTCGGCTCCTCATAGAGGAAAGGGATTTTGCATAGCGAGGCGAAGCGAGCACGGGATTACTTACACTGTACTCTAATCATTACGCATGGAATCTGATGCTGTGAAGGCTTGAGGGTCGCGTAAGCAAGCTGCTGCATCCTTAGAATTGTGCAATGAGTGTTCCAGGTTGTTTCCGGTTGTGAAGCATTACGCACTGCTCGACTGTGGTTCCGTACATTGTTTCACTGTAACTTTCACATCCGGCAGGGCATCGATTATGTAATCTCAAAAGCGGGAGAGGAGACGGGAAGTTTCCATTTAAGCCAAATTTTTCACTTCTTTTCTCTGGCGCCTTTCAACCCCCCGACCACATGGCTCAACCAAAGGACCATCTTTCCGACCTCGACCGACATGTACAGCTCCTCGAGGGCAAGGTAAACCAGCTGCGGGCGTCGCTTGCGCACTGGCAGCAATGGTATCTTGAGTACTCGTCGCTCAAGGAAGAGGTCGAACAGTTGCCCAGGGATCCGCCTCCGCACGAGCAGCTCCGTCGCATCCGCCGTGACTTCGAAACCAAGCTGCTCACCAAAAAGGAGCTCAACGAGATCCTGGGCAAGAATGACCTCAAGGAACCAGAGCAGATTGCTGGCGTCCTCTCGCGGCGTATGGACTATGTCGAACAGAACATAGGCTCCTTGAGGAAGCTCCTCGAGAAAGAGGAGAACAGACTCGCTGCTGCGAGCGTTGTCGCGGCCCCAGATGCTGGTACCGACGAGGAAAGCGGTCTCCCCATCACCGACATCGTCGAGGAGTTGGATGAGGATGGCAACGTGGTCAATTTCCGACTGCAACGCGGTGCTGACACCCAGCCAAAAGTCGTCGAGGCGCTCAAAAAGCTAGGTATTGATGAGAAGGATCTTCCCGAGACTGAAGCGGACGGGCGCGATAACCATGGGGCATCTACACCGAGCTCAAAACCGGACGGGTCCAAAGAGGGGCTGGGCCCGGATGCTCCAGCGGCACCAAGCGGTTCCCCGGAAGGTGCACACGGCGATGAACCCACCAGTGTCAAGAAGTCTGTTTCCTTTGCGGCAGACACGAAACCAGGCCACGAGAACATGGAGCCTCCAGAGTCTAGGGCAGCTCAGGAGCTGGAACGGCTCATGCAGAAGGCCAGAGATCAGGAAGCAATGGACATGTCGTCGGCCGTCATCCCAGAAAATGAGTCACCAGAGGACAGTCAGCTGCGCCGCGAGATGCTGGAGTACAGCATGTCAGAAATCGGGCCCGTCGTCGCTGAGCTACAGCTGGAAGAGCATTCCGGCGACGGAGACAGCGATGACATGACCTGGGACGGTACTGACGGGGAGTTCGATGAAGAGACAGATGACGATAGCGAAGATGAGCTCGGCCGCTCTAAACGCAGCTTCATTACTCCGGACTACATCAAGCGCATGCAAGAGCTTGAGAAACGCCTCAACGTCCAGTCTGCCTTCACTGTTGGTCGATCGGACAGCAAACCAAAGAAGGCGGACGAGGACATTGGGCGGGTAGCACTAGTCGGTGATCCGAGCACCGCAGCGGCTCCGCCGTCGACTGCTCCTCGAGAGAAAAAGACTGTTGCCTTCTCCTCGAAGCTGGATATCGCTCCCGACCCTACGCCTCAGCAGCCTGTAGAAGGCAAACCTAAGGCACGCAAAGTCGCAGAAGTCGGCGATATTATGGAGAAGGTGGCAGAGGAGAAGTCTCTCGAGGAACCAGCTGAGCGGCCGAAGCGCGTGTCACGATTCAAGAAAGACCGGGCGGATGTTGTGGAGAAGGGAGAAGAACAAGCGTCTCTCGAGGAGTCAGAAGGGCAGGCAAAGCGCGTGTCCCGGTTCAAGAAAGACCGGGTTATCTCCTCGCCTACGTCTGCCGCTCCACTTCCTCCCGGACCACACCAAGTTCCCGCAAGTTTCTTCCCAGCCCGCGCGGCTCCTCCGCCGGACCCAACCCCGCCGGAACATCAGACCTTGGCCAGCGAGGTTGTCGAGCGGCCTGTTGGGGCTGACCCAATAGAGCCTGATGAGATGGATGATGTGCTTCTGTACAAAGAGGCAGCGGTTGAGTACAACCGTCTGCGCAACCAGTTGATCCAGAAACAGGGCGGCGTCGCGCAGCAGAATGGGGCTCTCGACAGTGAGACGGGGCTCGTCCCGCTCGACGAAGAGTTGGGCGGACCCAAGCGCGTGAGCAGGTTCAAGGCTGGACGGTTGACCAAGCTGCAATGATGGCAGAGATCCAACATGCTGTCAACCTAGTCGATGCGAATCGAACTATGTCAGCGCGTTCAGTTTCTGTCCCTGATTCCTGTGATCAGTGCATCACATCTCTTTTCCCCAGTTGCCCTTTTCTCCATCTCCTCTCTTTACTAACTCAAGACTGTGCCAATGACAGGCCAGCGTGAAAGATTCTCCAGATTGTCATCAAGCTGGTGACTAACCACGGAACGCTCAATAATCTGACAATTGATGGATTGCAGCTCCTCATCTGCATTCACATTACTAGCGATTCCAAGAGCAAGCGGATGGGCTCTCTGACGCCTCGACCCTTGGCACAATTACTCCATGGTCTCGGCGATTCGTTTCACCCCTCACATTCTCACGTTTCTTGATGGTATATGTAGGAGCAATCGATTCCCGGTGTGCCATTCAGATTCATACCTGCATCTTACACCCCGTGAAACAAATACCTCAAATCCCAACGCCAGCCATGTAATTCTCACAGACCAAACCGGACAGCCACAGCTTCTTTGAATTCCGCTCAGTTGATCAATCAATTAATCTTGGCCTTGCTAAAGTCCATCTCAGGATGCTGCTCCTGGAACTTTTTGAGGATCTCCATCTTCTTCTGCTCGTCGCTCGTCGGCAGGCCCATCTCCTTCTGCCGCTGGTCGTACATCATCTTCTCCACCATGCTGCGCGTCTCGCCGTCCAGGTCCGACAGCTTGCTGTTCTCGGGCACGATCTTGGTCACGTCGATCTTGGGCGCGTCCGTCACCACGTGCGCCCACCACTCCATCTTGTTCACCTTGTCCAGGTGGATCTCGATCACCTTGTTCCCGTCAGGCGCGGCCGACAATGTCCATGTGCTGTCGTCGACCCGGATAGCGTGGGGGAGTGTGCCCTGCATAGGTAAGGAAAGAAACGTGTTAGTTCCTGCAGGGGTGTGGAAGAGGGAAGGGGGGAAAAGGGGTCGATGCTGGGAAGGAAGACGCACTTTAAGGATGGGCTCTTGCCCCTTGATGCCTGCTGAGATGGATTCTTTCTTGATATCGACCGCTACGTCGCGCCCCTTGATGTTGCCCGGCACTGAGATGGAGATATCGAGGTCCCCGATGGTTTGGGTCCACTTGTACGGCAGCGCATCCTGCTCGGCTTTCTCTTTGGCGCGGGCCGCAGCCTCTTCGGCGGGGGTAGGTTCTGTCATGGAGGCGCCGGTGTTAGTGTCTGAGTTCGGGTAAGGCCCCAGGGTGTGATCTCGTTGAAGGGGTTGTCGCGGGCAGGACTTCAGAGGCAGAATGGTGACTGTAAAGTGAATACTCGCAAATGGGGTACTATAGCAAACCTTTGTCAGACATCCTCGACTCGTGATCTTGAAGCTCAGGTTTGAATTTTCTCAAGGCGTGGGCGGCTACACCTCAAAATTATGCTGCTACGAGAATCTTTCGAAGTTCATGGAAGGTGAGCTCAGCAGAAGCTCTCATCTTGGTGGGGCAACACTGTGCGGTCCCACCCACCCCGCAGCCCCACAGTCGTAGCTTTGACGCTTTGCATGCCCGACAAGGGTCCGTTAGTCTTGGCTGATCAGCTGCCCGAACCGGAACATCCATCCGCCTTCGTTGCTTCGAACGGCAGCACACCTTATACATTAACTTCGCTCGCAACCACACCCAGCCCAACGCCGCCACCCTAAGAACAATATTGATTCTGACTGCCCACCGAATCGCCTTCACCATGTTGCGAAAAGCTCCCGCCGGCGGGCGCGCCGTCGCCAGTAACGGCACGACCGCCGCTACGTCCTCCCTCCCCGTCATCAGCAGCGAAGACATGTGCCCCGTCTGCAAAACCATCCGCTACCTCAACAAAGACATGGAATTTCTCATCAACCCCGAATGCTACCATTCCATGTGCGTCAACTGCGTCAACCGCCTCTTCAACGACGGGCCCAACCAGTGCCCCTACGCCGGCTGCCGCAAGACTCTCCGGCGCAAGGGGTTCCGGTCCGCCTTCTTCGGCGATCTGTCCGTCGAGCGCGAGGTCGATATTCGCCGGCGCGTAGCCGCCGTGTTCAACCAGGTCGAGGACGACTTCGAGACGCTCAAAGACTACAACGACTACCTGCAGATGGTGGAGGACCTGACGTTTGACCTCGTGTCGGGGACAGACGCGCAGCGGCGCGCGGCCGAGGCGACGCTGCAGCAGTGGGAGCTGGAGCACAAGGCGGATATCGAGCGCAACAGGAAGGCCGGGAAGGAGGCAGACGAGCAATCGCGGCGGCGGCTGGCTGCGGAGAGGGAAGCTGCGCGGCAACGGCGGATGGAGGCGCTCCGCGAGGCGGAGGAGGAGAAGCTCGAGCGGGCGCGGAGCCGCGAGGCGGAACTGGATAGTCTGGCTCAGGGCGATGTGGGCGCGGGTGCGCAACGAGTGCAGCTCAAGAGGAGGGGCCAAGCGGCCGCCAACCGGGCGGTGGAGGCGGCGGTGAACGCGGCTGTGGCTGCCGCGGATGTTGGGCGGCTGTCGATTCGCGGGTTGAAGGAGAAGAAGAAGGCGCCAGCGCCGGAGGGACCGTACGACCCGTTTGGTGGGATGGACTTTGTCCCGAGCAGGTATAAGCTGCGCGCGGGGCTTACACATCCCGGGATTGAAAAGTACAAGCACGACCCGGCACACATCACGGGAGGGTACAGCTTTGATGAGTACATGACCAGGGCCATGTTCGAGGCTTTCGCTGGGCTGGGAGTCTTTATAGAGGACGAGAAGGAGGTGGGCATTGGCCTCTCGGCCGGGGAGGTGGCAACTATCAGTGCTGGCATTGCTGCCGTGGGTGATAAGATGGAATTGGACTAAGCCTGGGATTTCCTCTTACTGCTGGCCTTCAAATTGTCATTGACATGCATAGCGTTGGCGTTCTATATGGGACATGGGACATGGAGAGGTGGGAAAATGGGGCCAGTGGCCGTTTTCTCCTAACCTTTTATAGATCTACCGAGGGCAGCCTGTACGTCGGGTCGAGATATCTCTCAGGGAGTGGGTTGGAGTTAATCCAAGGAGCTTGCTGTCATGGCCAAGGTCACCTCACAACATGCCTGAATACGAGAGGATATTAGATTTTAATACGTCCTGAGCTGGCCAAGTCATAACCTTTGACTCCCGGTCCTTCTTTCCACAAGTCTAAATAACTTCCAGCCATTTTGGGCGGCATGAGGAGGTCCGCCCCTAGTTGCTCAGCTGGTTAAGAAGAACTCTCGCAGGCACCTCGCTGGACATGTTATTTATCCCTGGGAACCGGGCCCCGACCTCTTTAATCGCAAAAGACCAAACCAAAAAAAGCAAACCTATCGAACGCCACGCTGTATGCTTTGCTAAACGAATGAACTGTGAGCGTCATCAGATCCCACTTATGCCGTCTGTATTTTCCTCAAGACCCATGTCCCAGCACGATAGGACGAGGCGTATCGGAGGAGCCCCATCACTGCTGCCAAGGTGTCTGCTGAGCGGGCCGCGGGAAGACTGGAATTGTCTCCAGCTGGTCCAGCCCGCCGCCTATCGGCTGCTGGTTATGTTGCCAGCCGAGCCCGGTGGAGTGGTTGACGAAAGCACCCTGTCGAAATGGGTTTGTGCTGCCGGTGGGTTGAGACAAAATACCGCCAGCGGTAACCGGTCGCTGCTGCTGTGTCGGCGGAGCGGGCTGGGCTGGGCCAAAGTTCTTGGCAAACGGATTGGTTCCCGTCTGCAAAGGCTGCATGGGCCCAGGTGCTGCCACGGCTTGCTGAGTAGGCTGCGATTGGAACGGCGAGTTTGCGCCCGGAGCCCCAAACGGCTGGGCTGCTTGCGGCGAGGAGCGGGCAAAGGGGTTAGTGGACTGGCTCGTCGCGGGCCGCTGCTGGGTATTCACAGGCGCAGCCGCTGGAGCGAAAGGCGTGCCAGTCTGCTGGTTCATGAGCATGGACTGACGGAATGGGTTGGTGCTCTGCTGCTGCGGCTGGAGACCCTGGAAAGCAGAGCTCGTCGTGTTCTGGAAGCTTGCGACAGAGTCCTGCGGAATCGGGGAGAGAGAGCTTGGTTGGAAGCTAGGCTGAGGCTGGGTTGAGAATCCTCCAAAGCCGGCACCCGTAAAGGTCGGCTGCATTTGTTGGGGTGATTGTTGAGTTGGGGAGAATGTGGGCTGGTTCTGCTGCTGGAACGGCACACCGGCCTGGAACCCGGTGGGCTGGGAGACAAATCCAGTTTGAAGTGGCGGTAGAGCCTGCGGTTGGAACGGTGTTGGACCCCATGGCGACATCCCCATTTGCATCTGTGTCGGCGCTTGGAGTTGCTGTGGAGGCTGCGCCTGCGGCTGTGGCTGCACTACCATGGGCGTCTGGTTCTGCTCGATAGATTCAAAGAAGTCGATGAGGTCGGCGTCTGGACCCTTGGCGGGCTCTGGTTTGGCGGCTGCTGGCGGTTGCGAGCTGGTCGCGTTTGTGCTGGACGAGGCTTTTGCAGATTCCGTCTTCGCCGACTTCGAAGCGCCTGATGACCCTCCCTTTGACTTCTTCGCTTCCAGCTCAGCGAGGTATTGTCTCCGGTGGATCTCGAAGTCGGGGTCCTTCAGGTACTCCTCGAGCTGGCGCCCTAGGTTAACGGGAGCGTGTTTCAACTTCGGTACCTCTACCCTCGTGTGGTGCTCGTATTGCCTGGCGACGCTGAGGTACTGCACCACATAGTCCGTCTGCCTGGTGAACGTCCGGTAGATGTCCATAGCCCGCTCAGCGTCCGTCTTGGAGAGTTCGAAAAAGTGGCCTACCACTCGGGTCAGTTGAAGATGGCCTGCGGCTGCCCGGCGGAAGGTCTTACCGAGGATGTTGATCAAGGCCTGGTTTAGGGCCTGAAACAGAGCTAGCAGATCCAGAACTAGTAGCCTGAAGACGGTAATTGTGATCTCGTTTTCCGGCTCATTCTCCATCACGTCGCACTTCAGCAGAGCGGTGAGCTGGTGCTGGACAATCTCCGTCTCCCGCAGCAAGCCCTTTTCCACAGAAAGCTTTTCGAGCCGATTATCCTTGGACCGCACCCAGTCGACCTTGGTTTCCCGGTAGGCGCGCGCGCGTTCGGAGAGATAATTCGAGTAGTGACGGATGTTTCGGCCCTGGATTTGCGCTACATACGGGGCTCAGCGACAGGGCGCCAACAGAGGCAAACAAACGCATCACTGACCGTCGGAAAATATGCTCACGGCCAGCATGTTCTTGTGCTTGGCGAGATAAGCCAGGGTCACGTCCGGTGAGCCTTCCCGGATCATCAAGTGGACAGTGATCAGGCTCTTGAAGACGACGGTCCATGTCGAGTCGCGCAGTCGGTACTGCAATGCCCTGAACACCTCTCCGATGCCCGCCTCTCCCGAATGTGTTGCGACCAGGATATGCTCAATGTATTTTGTCTTCGGCGGCGCGGCCTAGAAGCAGCGGTCTCACTTAGCGAACCCCCGCCCTCGACCAAGATGCGTGTCTGCAACCGTAGCGAGAGGAGCGGTGCCATACCTTGACCTTGGTCGCGCCTTTGACCGATTTTTCAAACGAGCTCGCCATGGCTACTGAGCCGTGGGGTAGCCGAAGTCGCTCGGGGTCGTCGCTGGTAGATTTGCTTTCTGGGCCTCTCGGGTTCCTCAACCGTCCCGACTCTGTTCGCGGCCACGTAAATCGTTTTGCAGGACGCGCGGTCGGTTCGGGGCGCTGGATTACTCAATAGGCTCAAAAGTGTTCAGCCCGCGGATGGGGAAGTGGCCGGAGATGAGGTCACAATCGGGCAGCGGGCAGTGGGCGTCGTTGGACCGAAGGCCTGCACTGCAGCTGAGCCAGTCGCACGCAGTCTGGCAAGCGATAGGCACAGTAGGTCCCTGGTCTGTGGGTGCTGCTCTGGGTCGGCCCAAATGCAGAAGGTACCGGAGCCGCCAAAATGCGGATGCAATCCACTTAGACAGGGGCTAACGTCGATGTTAGACCTGCTCTGTGCAGCTAGACGTCGGTGTCGGTGCAAGAGAGGTGCTGCGGGCAAAGGAGAGCGAGCGCACGTCACGGGTTCTTGGCAATGAACAAAACAGATGGGCCACAGACGGGAAGTCGCAGTCTCAGGAAGGCTTTCAGAGGTTACACAAAGAGTTCGTCTCTTCTGGTTCCATTGAACTGACATTGGCCGTACATGGTGACGGCGCAAGCATACTGTTCCTCCTATGGCCGATTTTCATTACACTACCGTGACTACCCAGGGGACTTGACTGCTTAAGTAATGTTGCCTTTGAGATTCCAGGTTTACCCTGATCGCACAGTGGCTGTTACGAACGAGCGAGTTGAATCTCCTCAAATTGATAGCCAGAATCAAACTATTCGGCGCAGGCCGTCAAGTTACTGCAATACACATGTGCCTCTAAAGCAGTCTGGAAGCCAAGCCAGCATACGACAACTTCCACTAGGAAGCCGTCCCTTCAGTGAGGTAGCACATCCTTGCGAAACACGACCACTTGGTAGCACGCAAGGCCCTTCGCATTCAGAATAATCAGAGATGCCGTCATTGCGTCCGATGAGTAACAAGGTCGGTGTGCCGAACGCTTATTTCATGCTTCCAACCTTCTATCACAGCCAAACCACTTGAGCCCCGCGAGGGGAGAGTTTGGAAGTTCCAAAAGGAGGAAGTTTCATCATAAAGACACGCTGGCTTTCATCATCTAGACTACAGTCAGTTCAAAATCTCGGACAGTGCGATGATAGTTGTTGGGTTAGGACCTACTTTGTTTTGAATGGAAGGGATGGAGAAGAAAAGAGGAAAAGTTCAAATTCTTCGAGAAGCCAATGTTTTTGAGGGCACTGCCAGTCATTGCGGACCCACCAATCGTCCCATCACACGCTGTGGGCCAACCACGGCCGAGGAAAAGTGGGTCTCATCAAATGCGAGAGACATGGCCAAGCTCATTCTCATCGCGGCTTCCAGTTTCTGCTTCGGCCATGAGTGAGTGCTCTGGGCGACTCTGGGGACTGAAACGGAACAAGACGAATGGCACTACCTCGGATACCGCTCAGACTGCCCGGTTACTTCTGGCAACGGGAATTGACTTGCTGCAGAAGCCCATTCCGCGCTCAACTGGTACACATCAACAGGCTTTCAGCCTCGAGTTGTCGCCGTTCATATTCACATTCAGAAAGTGCTCCGTCTCCCACCACAGAAACGCCAGATTCTGACCCGGCGACCGTTCACCGAAAACTTCGCGAAGAATGGGCCAGATACAGTAGGCGCCTCATGGCTGCATGTCGTGTCCCAATGCTGACTCGCCCGAGGTGACTTTCCGAAGGCTTCCGGAGCGGCGGATTTCAAGGAAGGACAGCGCGTCACTGTCCATGGGTTCCTAACCGAGAGACGGAAAAAGAGCAGCTGGCTCGTGTTCGCAGACATACGGGTCGACAGGGGACCTGCCGTCCAGGTTATTTTACAGAAAAAAAAAGAGCCTGACGAAGCAGAACTCAGGTTAAGGGAAGCCCTGGGCAACATTCCCCGTTACAGCCCGGTCTCCGTGACGGGAACCGTCAGCAAACTCTATGGCACTACAGAAGCCGGAGAGATCGTCCCGAAAGTTAGCGACGTCGGTGACGTGATACACCCGCTGAATTCCTCTTCAAGGCCGGGCAGTTTCCCCGACCAGGTCTCTCGTATCGACCTGGACCTGGAAAGCATCCAACCCCTGAACGTCTTCCCGACACAAATTATCGTCTCCAAGGACGTCAAGTTTCCGCCCGAGTCTCGGCACTTGCAGATCCGCTTCCACGATGCCCTCCGGTCCCGTCTGCTTGCCCGACCACAAATAGCGTTCCACTTGAGGAAGTCGCTCAATGATCTTGGCTTCACCGAAGTTGAGACCCCCATCCTGTTCAAATCCACCCCTGAAGGAGCTAGAGAGTTCCTAGTTCCCACAAGGACCCGTTTCCATGCATACGCCCTGCCACAGAGCCCTCAGCAGTACAAGCAGATACTCATGGCCAGCGGCATCCGAGCCTATTACCAGTTTGCTCGTTGTTTCAGGGACGAGGATTTGCGAGCGGACAGGCAGCCAGAGTTCACACAGGCATGGCAATACCGTCTTCGGCGAACGTAACCATGGCTTGATTTAGCTGACTGTACGCAGCTGGACCTAGAAATGTCCTTTGCCACGGGCGAAGACGTCATGCGGACGGTTGAGTCTCTCATTTCAGACTTGATGCTCTCGCTGAGCTCCGACTTTTTGACCGTGAGGAAAGGCAAAGATGTGTATCTCACGCCTAAAAGGAGTTTGGTACGCCCGTCACCCCTCCCTCACATTGGAGCCTGCTCTAACCAACTTGTTGAAGGTACCGGGCGAAGAGGAGTGGACTGGGCACTCATGTTACACGAAACCTCCTTTTCCTCGTATGTCGTACGAAGAGGCCATGACGAGGTTCGGCACCGACAAGCCAGATTTACGAATCCCGTTCGAGGTATGCCCACTTGCGTTCGCGTTCATGTCATAAAAATCAGTTAACAATTGCGGCAGATCCACCGGGTTGATCCGTTCCTGCCGGCGTCATTTGCTCCCCTGATCACCAGCTTGAAAACCCCAGTCATAGAAGCGTTCAAGTTCCGCCCCGACCCGGACAAAGCAGCGGACCTGGGCCCTAAGTACATCTCGAAGTTCGCCGTCGGCGGACTGCATGAACTTGCCCCCCAGGTCGACAGTCCAGAAGCCCCATCATATCAACTCACGGTCGATTCGTCGAAACCTCTCCGCGGCCTTGCGCCCCTCGGTTTTGATGGCATCAGTGCCTTGCAGTCCGGCGTGCCCGAATTTGCCGATCTGCAAGACGGAGACGTGCTTGTCTTTCAGGCGCGCAAGGACGAGCCCTTCCAAGGCGTTGGCTCAACGCCCTTGGGCGTCCACAGGAATGTGTTGTATCAGAAGGCCGTGTCCGCGGGACTTCTGCCTGAAGATTTCAGTTTCCATTTTCTGTGGATTGTCGACTTCCCCATGTTCAAACTGAAGGATAAGGCGGATCCAGATCCTGGACAGGGTAGAGAGACGCGCTTCTCGGCGACTCATCATCCTTTCACTGCGCCGTTGACGGACGAGGACGCCAAACTGCTTGCGACCGACCCGCTGAAGGCGAGGGCCGACCACTACGATCTGGTGGTCAATGGCGTCGAGCTGGGCGGCGGCAGTCGACGTATCCACACGGCTCTAATGCAAGAGTACGTGATGAGGGAGGTCCTTAAGATGAGCGACGAGCGCATCGCCGAGTTTGCGCACCTACTCGAAGCTCTCCGTGCCGGCTGCCCACCCCATGCCGGCTTTGCCCTGGGCTTTGACCGTCTGGTGGCGTTGCTCACGTATACCGATTCGGTCCGCGACGTGATTGCATTCCCCAAGTCGATGAAGGGCGAGGACCTGATGGTCAAAAGCCCCGGGCTGACCAAGGAGGCGCAGCTTAAGCCTTACGGTCTTACATTTTCTCGTATCGCCCGGCGAAAGAGACGGTAATCCTACCCCTATAAACCAGCTCGGGGGGATGGAGTGGCAGGTTAAAGACTTACCATCTTGCATTTGCGCCATAGAAGGAAGTCGTTACTGTGTATCAATCGCTGTACAACAAACGAACCACCTCAGTTTATGTCGAGACTTTCAGTTTCTGCTGCTAGACCGGTTCCAGGATAGAAGGATGGCTCTCAACACCAAGACAATACCGTGTACATTATAGCTACCTTGGGTAGTTCACGACCCAATACCTATCTTAGCGCTCAGTTGTTGCGCCACTCTTTTCCGTTCACCAAACTTGATCAGCCCCGCTGACATCACCTCCAGGCACTAAATGAAGGAGGCTCCTTATCATCCAAACAAAGAGGAACTCAAACAGGAAGGATACCAAATTCCTAACCCAACCAGCTAAAACCAACCGCTACTGCCGCCAGGGCAACAGCGACGAAACGGGCGCCGCTGAATGTCTGACGCTCCTCGGTGACAGCATTCACCCGAGGGGCGACTGGCCTGTAAGCGGCATTGCCCGTGAGCGTCGAATTGGGAGGTGGCGTCAGGGGCGGCTTCGGCGTCGGCGGCGGAGTCGGGAGAGAGCCGCCACCACAGCCATTGCTGTTGTTGTCATCACCGTCGCCGGCATCCGGTTGACCACCATGGCTTCCCCCGGCGGCCGCTGCTGCTGGCGCGGTGTCCCGGGCAGATGGCACGAGGAACGAGGCAAGTGACTTTGCCGAGGCCACGTCATCCCGCCAGTCACGCCGTCCGTTGTGGTTGGCGGCAATCTGCTGGCCCGTGGCCTGGTCGCACTGGCGGGCTTCGTCGCCCTTCTGTTCGGCCTCTTTGGCCTTGGCTTTGCCCGGGTTGACGGCGTCGCCCAGGCGGGAGAGGGCGGCCCGCCACTTGCTGGTGCCTTTCTGCTGCCGGGCCTCGAGTTGGGGCGGTGGGGCGACCATGGCCCCTGAGGCAGCGTTGGCGCTGCGGGCTTCCGTGACGGTCCTGGTCATCGTTCTCGCGATGGTCCAGGTCGTGGTGCTGGTGCTGCTGCTGGTGGTGGTGGTTGCTGTGGCAACGGCGTCGCGTCTGTAACTGAAGAGTGTGTAAGTTGGAGTTGCAATTCGGGGCAGGGCAGAAGGGGGTGGAATGGGAGACAGGAACAGCGGGAAGGAGATACGTGGGCTCCAGAGGCTACCGCTCATCTGGCTCCAGGTGTTGCGACGACCCTGTTCTGGGAAGGAAATGGTTCTTGCAGGCAACTGGGGAAATGGAGATGGCATTGGAAGAGAGTGTGTTGCTTACTCCATGGCGGGGATGGCGAGGACGATCGCGGCATTAGCGAGAAAGGCGAAGAGCTGCATTGAGGGTTTGGTGAAGAGGGTAGTAGGACAAGTAGGTATTCTTCTCCGATAGGGACTGGAGGTGTTGTCGAAGTGTTAGATTAGCTTCGTCTGTCTGGTCAAGGGACGCTTTTTCTTTGGATATATAGTCTTGAGCAATCTCAGCTCGGACATTTCGCGTTCTCAGTAAACCACCTGTTTACGCTCAGGCGGCTCAGCGGCTTTTACCAAAGGTCAGATCAAAGTAAACAGTCGTCAACCAGGGGAGTCAGACGCGTGTGCCTCACCCCGTATGTGCGTTAGTTTCTCGCCACCTCCGTCTGTAGTGTGGCCGCATCAACGTTGCTGGGCCAATGGTACAGCTTGTGATATCATCGAAAGAGAAAGCGGCCTGAGACTCAGGGGTATGCACAGTGGCCAACTCGAGCGAGACGTGGCCGCGTGACCCCGAGCAACGTCAACCTGGGGCCGGACTATGCTAAATACAGTCACTCGCTATGGCTCGGACCACCATGCCAACGCGTCATCCTATCCATACTACCTGATCAAGAAGTCCAGTCCAAAACCAAATGTAGACACCCTATTAGGCATTGTTTACATGCAGACGTGCTGGCTGATCTTCCAGCATCTCCACCTCTCCTGGCCTACATAAGCCAGAAAATTCGCCCCCTGACTCTGAAGGCATCCAAAATCCAGTTACTGTAAACTGATCTATCGTCAGAAGACCAACAGCACCCGCACACTCACACACTCCACCTTCAACGGGACACGTCCAACCTCTCGGACTTCTTCGGTGCAACCAAAAGACTCAGCACCGGCACTCACAAACTCTACCCTCAACCGGAGACGGCTACATATCACCACCTACTCTCTAGATGGGTTTCCCCATCGACAACCCGCACGCCGTCTCTGTCTTTATCATCCAGGCCGTTTTTATCTTCACCCACCTTATCATCCCAAACATGCTCGCAGCACTGCTCGAACTCTTCCGCTGGGTGGTCTTCTTTCGGCTCGGCGTTGTGGTTGGATACCTCCGGACATTTGGTCGAAAACTCGCTGCCTTTATGCTCCCTCTCTTCCTGGTCAGAATGTGCCACGCGGCGCCCATCGTCATCAACTCCACCTCAAATCCGGACCTGCTCAGCGCCGTTGCGACAATCAACGCATCAGTCAGTCACGCCAGCGCCCAGGGCGTCATCCAAGACACGGGAATCCTGGACGACATCGAGCGGCTTCTGAATATTATCGGAGACCACGTCGAACGCATCCGCGGGCCCTACGTCGGCAATTCCACTAGCGACGCGACGTACACGCCCAACGCGGCATATCCTCTCACAAACACGACTGCAACATCGACGGTTCCGGTTATTGATGCTGGTGTAGCCGGCACCAAGACTACGAAGAACAAATCGGCCTCGACCACCATCACAAATCCTCCTTCTTTCGCCGACATCTTCGGCGCCGCCAACGGGTCCCAGTCCGAAAAGAACATCACCGTCCATTGCAAAGGCATCAGCGTTTGCAACCCGGTTACAGTTCTCAGCGACGATGGTACCGGCAAAGGAAATGGAAATGGAAATGGAAATGGTAATGGAAAGGACGCGAAAAAGGGTGCGGCAAGGAAGATTGGGTGAGAGGTCAGGAATGAAGGGCGCTATTCTAGGGACTATGTTGCAGGGAGGGTTGAAAGTATTTGGGTATTGATTCAGAGAGTTTGGGTACCAAGGCTGAATTAGAATATTTCTCGTGCAAAGTTGTATTGTTCCGCCCATTGTGTCTCTCCTCGATGATTCGGAAGCCTGAGGAAACGGAGTGTAAGATGGCTGTTAAGGATAAGGTATCACTGTATCCTCAGCAGCGGCTCGTAGACGCCAGGTGCACGCTCATCGGAATCTTTAGTTGTGCCAGGGTACCTATTGATTGCTACCTAGTACAGAGTGAAGATAGGAGTCGCCTGCACCGTAACGCCCTCTTTAGGCCGCAAGACAAGCCGCCACATCTTCCACCGCTCCGGATTGTCAACGCTATAGTCCCGTCTAAACTCAAACATGCTCAGCAGCGCGACCAACAAAACCTTCATCTCCACCTCGGCAAACTTGCGGCCCAGACACCCTCGGGGGCCCTGCAAAAAGGTCATGAACGCGCTGGGCACCGCCGTCTTGGGCAGGTTGTTCCACCGGTCTGGATTAAACGCGTCTGCGTCCTCGCCCCAGAACCATGGCATCCGGTTAATGCTGTTGGCAAGCAGGTACACGACGGTCCCGCCGGGCACTTTGTAGCCGGCCAGGTAATCGTCCTTCACCGACTCGCGCACTGTCATGGGAATGGGCGGGATGAAGCGGAGACACTCGCGGCAGACATTGTCGAGGTACGGAAGCCTGTCCGGGTCCGCCGCCTCCAGCTTCTCTTGATCGAAGCGCTGTGCCGGGTCAAACAGGAAAGGGAAGCACTCCCTGATCTCCTCCCGCACCCGGTTCTGGACGTCCGGGTACGTCGCCAGCAAATGGATCGCCCAGGCGGCTCCCGTGGCGGTGGTGTCGTGACCGGCCCCAAGGAATGTCATGACTTGGTCCCGCATCGTCCCAAAGGACAGACCCGGCTCGCCTAGCTCCTTCAGTCTCTTGTTCTCCCTGGCAATGAGGCACAGGACATCCTTGCTGTGCTGGACCTTCTCGGCACCGTCCAACTTCAGCTCGAGGATCTCGGTCGCCTTGGCAAGGATGATCTTGCGGGCCTTCTCCATGTCGCGGTTCATCCGCGCGGGAATGTATCGGGAAGAGGGGAAAAAGGCCTGGATGCCGTGCAGCGCTCGGGAAGCCAGGTCGAAGTTGAAAACCAGCCTGTATGCTTCGCGGATGAGCTCGCGCGGGTTCTCGAGCGAGTGGATCTCGTAGCCGAACCCAGCCTTGCCGATGATGTCGAGAGTGCACCGGTTGAGCCACTCGAGAATTTCGAACGATCGGGTCGATTCACCCGTAAGCTCCATCTCCTGCCGCATCAGGCTGGTCATCGCGAGACACTTCTCCCAGAAGATGGGTTGGAAGGTGCGGATGGCCGAAATCGAGAACCCCGGGGTGAGCGTCTTGCGCTGATAGACGTGGTCTTCGTACTCCGCCAGGAGGACACCCTCCCCGAGGATGCGCACCATCCACAGCTTAGCACGCACGGGCTTGGGGTAGTTGTAGGGGTTCTTGACGGTCATGTGCTTGATGGCTTCGTCGTCGGCGACTGAGAGCCGCTCGGCGCCGAACGGGAAGAAGTAGCGAATGATGGGGCCGTATTGCTTATGCCACTCGCGTTGCGGCACGCCGCATTCGTTGAGGATGATGTCGAAAAACTGGCCCCAGAGAGGGAAGCCAGGCACGGTCGGAACGTGCCGTAGCTCAGAGAAATAGAGAGGGAAGAGAAAGCCCCGCCAGATGAAGTAGTAGACGAAAACGGTGCCGGCCAAGACCTTTGCCAGTGTCGGGGCGACAGCGAGGTCAAGCTTCCTCGCGTATCCGATTAATGATGCTGTTGTCAGCACAACGAAGGGGAACACGCTGTCGTTGGAGCCCATGATTTGTGATTGGGTCGACAGGATCGCTTGCGATGTTTTGGTGCTCTGAACATACGGTGAGATTGCAAGAAGCAGGAAGTCTTGCAGAGTTCAGCGAGCTGGTTGCCCATGATATACCCGATTATCCTTTCCGGCATTCAATCAGACCGCGCACTGTGCCACAGGGGCAACGTAAACAACAACGTAAACATCAAAAAAGGGGGCCGAGCGCGCCACCAATTCAGCAAACTGGACACGAATCTACACGCCACATCTGGTTAGTCTCTCGTGGACGAACGTCATCGAATATCAGAACCGACCAGTTATGCGCCCATTCTTCAAACTGGGCAGTATGTGATCTGAATTAGTGCGAGTGATGGCTTGGCCGCGCGTCCGTTTTAGGATTCCTTTGCCACTCCGCCCCAGGATGACGAACGAGTAGCATCATCATTGCTGCCCGTGCACCTAAGTTCGACGAGTGTGTTTGTTTATGGCGGGCGGGGGGCGAGAACGCAATGGCGCTGATAAATAGGACAGCACCTGCCCATCCACCACCTAAACTTCCATCATCCGTGACAGTCTTGCAATAGGAAATCTGCCACAACCAGCTCGCCTCTTCTCTCGCTGAATTTATTCGATCTCTCTTTATCCATCAACGCACTCCCATAACAGCCTCGAGATGTCCGCGCACGCAACCGGACCTTCAGCGAGGCCCAGGAATCCAACCAGGGCTAGGCGGGGGTCGTTCACGGCCACGCGTTCTCCATCCGGTCGAAGTCCGGCTGTCGACGAGCCGCAACTGGAAGAGACTGAGGCCCAAAGCTTCTCGGAAAGCATTCCACCGCTTACGCCGAGCAAGTCCTTGCTTGCCTTACTTGAGTCACCAAAAGGCAAGAAGGGAAAGCAGCCCGGTGGGGCGGCGCCCAAGAAACAAGGTTCCGATCCCTCGCCCAGTGACAGCAGCTCCAGCCAAGCTGCACCAGGGGACGTCACAACCCCCGGGCAGGTCACGACCTCGGGCGGGGACGACACAACGAGAGCGGAAGCAAGCACGTCGCATCAGTCGCAACCGCCAAAGAAGCGGGAAGCAGGCTTTCGCCTCTCGATGATGCGGGCGGAGATCGAAATGTGGCACCTCCTCGCGCAGACAGCGGCCATCTCAATGGACTTATGTGAGACATTGGACGAAGCTGCAGCGAGCCTAGAACGGGATGATCTGGAACCAGATAAGTCGGGCCTGGGGAAGGACTCAGATGAGGAGGGTGGGAACTCCGGTACTAAGGGGAAGGAGCCTAAGGGGAAGGGGAAGGAACCTGCGAAGAGGTACTAAGGTACCTTAGGTACCTAAGTCACCTGGGTTTACCAGGTAAGGTACCCCATCCGGAAAGAGCAGTGCATAGAAAAATGCCCTCCCCGTCAGCACGTGGATTTCCATGTTGTATACGGTACTCAGATTGATTAGATAGTGAAAACGAGCCTTGAGTTGGTTCGTGAATTGTACTGTGATGGTTCGTTAATCTTTGGCTGTGGCATTGTGATAAGATCCAGTCCACTGCGGCTCTTTGCATTCCATCGTGTCTGCCTAGGCCCGCTACTGGTAGCTTGTGGAAAGGAGAAAACCTGGTCACCCGATACACCTCGATCAACAGTCCGAAAGGAGTGTTGCCTTTGGAGCATGTGGTTGCTTGTCCTGGGTGATCGGATAAACATCGGGATACCGCTTGGCGATGAAAGACGACCCACTCACCGCAGGTGGGCCGAGGTGGGCCGAGGTGGGGCACGGATATCGATTTGGGCTTTCTGAGCCAATTCAGGAAACTTGTCTCGCTCTAAACATCGTCGGTCGGCACCGTACCCGACTTCAAGTGTGCGGGTGTATCACGGAGTTCCTCTCTTCGAACCGACCGACCCACACGAAATCGCGTTCTGCAGGCGTCTCAAATACCCATCTCCCGCCGAGCAAACGGCTTGACTGAGGAAGAAGATTGTCAAGAAACCCAACAAGCACCGACATCAATATGGACGAGCAAGCACTGAGCAAGCGCGTCAAGGCATTAGCCAAGGCTGTCGCCTCCGAACCCCCGGCCGTTGTCATCGGATTGCTCGAGGAACTGAAGAAGGAGAAGGCACCGACCGAGGAACAGCTTCGTGTAAGTTTGTCCACGCCCCGCGCTTGGATTCGCGGGACGGATGCTCACGGCCTGGCCTGCAGTCTACGAAGGCGGGCGTCGCAGTCGGCAAACTGCGGCACAACCAGAACAAGGATATTGCTCGGCTGGCCAGTGAGATCGTCTCCAAATGGAGGAAGAATGTGGACGCGGCCAAGGACGCAAAGAAGCGCAAGCTCGAGCAGAGCAAGTCGCCGACCCCAAAGGACTCGCCCGCACCCCCGTCTTCCTCCTACAGCACCCCGTACGAGGGCGACCCGGAGAAGCGGCACTTCAGGGTCGACAAAGTGGACATCGCACGGACAGGCAACAAGGCGCGCGACGGTAGTATCGGAGTGCTCTACAATGGCCTGGCATACCGCGCGACCGAGTCGATCGAGGAGGTGCTGCAGTGCGCCATGCAGGTGGAGGCGGCGGCCTACGCCGTGTACAAGGACACGCCTGAATACCGCAACAAGATCCGCGGGCTCATGACAAGCCTAAAGCGCAAGGATAATCCCGAGCTCGGCCGACGCGTGCTCGGGGGCGAGATCACGCCTGAGAAGTTTGTCGTCATGACAGACGACGAGCTTGCCTCGGAAGCCCAACGCGCCCGTGACCGGGAGCTGGAGCGGGAGAACATGCTCAAGGCACAGGTGCCCATGGCGCAGAAGTCAATCAGCGATTCCTTGCAGTGCAGCAAGTGCAAGCAGAAGAAGGTTTCGTACAGCCAGGCTCAGACCCGCTCGGCTGATGAGCCGATGACGACGTTCTGCGAGTGCACCGTTTGCGGGCACCGTTGGAAGGTGAGCGCATCGCTATTGTGGTCGATTTGCGGCATCCGTGCTGACACACCCAAACCAGTTCTCGTAATAGAGACCGTCACGCCTTTTCCTTCTTGTTATCATCTCTTACCTCTTATTCTTTTCCATAACCTTGCTAGTATGAGGCGCAAGTCGCGGCTGGGTTAAGCCAATCGGGAGGGGCATTGGGTGATTTATTTTTTTTATTTTTTATTTTTATTTTTTTGGCATCGTGGGACGTGCCCCTGATTGACGGGCTCTGAACAGGGTCATTGCCGCCGTTACCGTCGGGGCCAGAAAGTGTAGAGGCAGGCATTTGAACAAGCCGCGTCAGCCCCAAGATTCTTGTTGATGATTTCCTTAGGTTGTGCTTGGGTGGCGGAGCATTCGGGAGTTTAGGGAACGGACTTTTCTGTGATTGTGCAATAATCATCGCAGCGGGATGTTGCACGCGTTGGGAGTAGGGGTTTGAGGCCTAAGTCTAGAGAAGCAGGGCAGCTTGTACCATAGATGGGGAAAGCGAGGCGCTTCTGCGTCTTAAAGGATGCCACTGACGTTTCTGAATACGGTTCGGTACGTATTCATCAATTCAAAGAAATGGCATGGCAGTGGAGGGATGGGAGTCAATACATACATTGAGAGTTCTGGGTATCAATCCAGGGTCTAACCGATTTCCAAGCTGTCGCCCACGGCCAGTACCACCGGCTTTGCTACCTCCGGAGATCCTGGATGCCCAACACAGCAAGCAGATCCTCATCCTGCTCCTGAGTCTCGTCTTCCAGCCCCATCGCGGCAATGTGCTTCCAAAACTTGCTCAGATGCCTCGTCCCCGAATCGCACAGGATGGTCACCACCTGACTGCCCCTGGGCATCTTGAGCGCCGTCACCACGGCAGCAACACAGTTCACCGCACTGCTGCTCCCGATGAAGATCCCGTCATGCTCCACCAGCCACCTCGCCATCCGACACGCCTGTTCGTCGGTAACCTTGACCGCATCGTCAATCAGTCCCCTCCCGACCTCGAAATTCTCGGTAATCCGGTTGATCCCGATACCCTCCACCATCGTGTCCACCTGCTGTCGCCGCCGCTTGCCTTCCCGCTCGGTCGACGAGTACATCACGCCGTGCCTGATTTTGTTGTACAGCCCACTGCCCTGCGGATCGGCAAGCACCACCTTTAGGGACGCCAGCCCCCGCTCCTCCTTGAGGTGCTTGGTCACGCCGGCGATGGTGCCGCCCGTGCCTGCCCCGGCGACAAAGGCGTCCAGCCGCCCCTCGGTTTGGGCGTAGATTTCCGGGCCGGTGGTCTTCATGTGGGCCGTGTAGTTGGCCATGGACTCGAACTGATCGGCAAAGAAACCGCGCGAGGGTGTGTCTGAAGCTGCGGTGTGCTCCTTGGCGCGGGAGCGGGCCAAGTTGACAAAGTGGCCAGGATCGGTGATGGGTGCTACGGGCACACGCTCAACCGTTGCGCCCAGGTGGTGCAGCAGGTCGGATTTCTCGATGGCCATGTCGTCGGGCATGCAAATGTGCGCCTTGTAGCCGCGGGCGCGGGCCAGGACGGCGAGGGAGATGCCCGTGCTGCCGACGGTGCCCTCGTAGATGGTGTCGCCGCCGCCCGGCGAGAGAAGGCCTTGCTGTTCGGCCACTTGGATCATGTTGAGCGCGACGCGGTCCTTGGGACTGCCGCCCGCACCGTTGAGGAACTCGGCCTTGGCGAGGATTGTGCAGCCCGTTGCTTCTGAGAGGCTGCGGATCTTGATGAGGGGCGTGTTGCCAATTGTGCCCTCAATGCCGTCGACAATTCCATGACCGCGGTCGTGGCTGCTCATCGAAGACTCCTCACGGTCTTCGAGCCGGACCGGGCCGAAGAGCATGCTGCCCTGCCGCGGGCGTTTCCTACGCCCTTGGTACCGTGCTTCTAGTTCCGGGTAGAGGTCCTTGAACCCTAACGTCGCGAAAATGCCGGCAATGAAGGCTACCGCCAGGGCGGCGGTGCCATACACTCGAGGGTGGTCGCTCAGTGACATTTTGACTCCATATTATCCTTTTTCCGGCGTTGCAACCTGCTGGGATACGCAAGACGGTAAAGACGGAAGACCGAACTCGAGAAGGGAATTGAGACAACGTAGCTCACGGCCTAATCGAAGTTCTGCAACATACATACACAGTCTGTATGTGCAAGCCCACCGCTTAAGCATGCGCCCCGGCAAAACTTTGATGTCATCCATGCGGGTAAAATTATGCGCTAATGCATGGTGCCGTCGCCGGTCGGGAGCCTCTGTGGGGTGCGCCGGTCCAGATTGGAAGAGCCTGGACATTCAGAATTTCAGATACCTTAACTAAGGTACCTTTATCTGAGTGAGTCCTGACTCCTGCCGCGCCTCTCCCATTGTCGCGTCATGTAGTGCAACGTTGCTGCATTGCTACTCGGTAGATTGACGGGAGTAAGCTCGATCCCCTGAGAGACACCACGAGCCTACTATTGAGCCAGCGCCGTTCTGAATCGAGCCTACTCCCGTTGATCTACCAACCTGTTGCTATAGTACATTGCTCCATTGCCATGGATACGCTCCTCCTCACCTGGCCCGCTATTGCGGTGCAGCTGCTGGTCGCCGCCCTCGGCCTCTTCGTGTGGCGTCGCTACCTATCCCCGCTCGCCGATATCCCGGGTCCGTTCGTCGCCTCCTTCAGCCGCTGGTGGCACATCCGCGGCATCCTAATCGGTGACCAGAACCTCCAGCTCATCCAGCTACACGAACAGCACAGTACTTCTCCCTCTCTACCTCTCTAATTGCCTGGACTGACCCATCTATCGCAGGCCCCTTCGTCCGTATAGCCCACATCCGGCAGGTCTATAAGGACCAGGAGTGGAAGTACAAAGCATACTTTATCGTCGTGCCCCATTCCTGGCCTTGCTACATTGAGAAGCGACGAGATTAGGTTTCTAATTACTCGTTTGGTGCTAATTTTGATTGTGATCTCTGCTGCTCGAGATTTGGTTTCGAGACTCAAAGGGCTGGCGAGGATGCATATATTTAGCCACTTAGTTACACAATTATCACATAACTGGCTACTTTCCATGCAAGTCCTATGAGAACCTGGAAGCTACCTGTAAATACAATTCCTGTGAGAGGCGAGCAGTACGTAGGCGAGGCTCAGAGGCGCTGCAAATACTACT